>CM043111.1:9931409-10189265 GCA_023701765.1 Hylyphantes graminicola
ACAGACCACATCCTTTGTTTGACAAAAATTTAACTAACACCATTTGCAAAACTATATGAAACTAATTCACTATTTAAGGTAATTGCAAATTACCTAATATTTATTAATTATAATTTATAAGTTTTATAATTTATAAAGGTTGACATTTGTATTTGTTTAGTGTGAGTTTTAAAAAAGATTGAAAAATAGAGTATGGAATGATTGATAAAACTGATCGGCAAGCTCGGTTTTCTCGTACAGATTACTTGACAATTTATCATATTCATCCCCATTGCCAAATTTGAACTGAAAATATCTTTATATGTTCAGAATTTCATTAATAAATATACCCATTGTGTTTTTACAAACAACCAATCATATGATTTTTTTTATTATTTTTTTATGATTACTATTCACGTCTGCAGACTACTTGGGAAATAGAAACACAGTCTGATTAATTTTCACTCCTCCAGTCTGGAAGATGCACTTATCTTTTTGGAGTGGATCCTTTGTGTGTTAAACCTCCGACAGGATCACTCCAAACGAGTGATTTTAACTCAGTCTGAGGTAATATTCATTCCTTTCCAGTGTCGAAAATGCACTTCTCCAACTGGAGTGGATTTTGTTTTAAGAGTGTGCGATGTTAATTTAACCTAACCAAACTAAACTCAGTTAAAGACTCCTTTTATACAACTATGTCAAATTGGCTCCTCAAATCGGACGCCCTATAATATTTCATTCATTTCAAACTCATCCGGTTTCGAAATTACCATTTCAAAGACATTTCCTCTAGCATCAGTTGCTAAAGGGGGACGCATATCTGTCAAGACCTTGTGACTTATCCGAAAGTTTTGAATTACATTTGTCTTTATCGGATTTTCTAAAGTTTTCGTATTTGCCCTGAATAGCTGAATTGCTATTCGAAAAATAATTAGTTCTGGTAAAGGCATTCTTGTGTAAACAGGATATGTTAGTGCCTTATGTGTAACTGTTATTAAATTATAATTAGCTTTTAAATTCATGATCCATATTTTAATTACGTTACTCCTCAAAATTCCCTTCAGCAAGAAAAATAGATGGAAAAATCATGTACCTAATGAGTCAAATTGCCGAACGTTTTTACAAGCAAACAAGACGTTCCAAATTCAACAAGAGGTTCCAAACTAAAATTGTAAAACTCTACTAAATTCTATTTCGTAAAAAGGGAAATATTTACATGAAATTATTTCAAATAGTCTGAAAACATTTTGATTTTATAGATATTTGAAGATTTTATGCGAATATTTAAACCAAATGACAATGACAAATGACTGTGATTGCGCCCTCTAGAAGGGAGAGTGTAGGCTTTATAGCATATTACCCAGCTCGCCAGAAGAGACAGTCACAAGAGACACACAAAGAAGGACGACACAAACACATAGACAAATAACAACATTTATTGACAAGCACAAACATCCATGCCTTTACCGGGATTCGAGCCCGAGCCCAGCAGCTACAAAGGCTAGAACATTAACCACTGCGCCGGCGAGCCGGCTACACCAAAAATAAATTGTTATTTATTTAGAAGTTTATATCACCGAAAATATTATCAATAGATGTTAGTTCTTTTACAGAACTTTGCCTATTGCTTTAAAAGGAAGAGTTTTTTTTTTAAATAGGTTTTTAAAATCAGGGTGGTCCATAACCTGTTTTTACTTTGGTTCCGTTCTAATTACAATCGAGACATTATTTATGTACGAACAAAGTAGTTGTGATGCTTGCTACAAGTTGCCAAAAGCAAATTACACTTTCAAAGTAGTTTTTAAGATGTGTAAAAAATGAAAAATCTAATAACAATTTAAATAATGTTGTGTCTTTTAAATATGTATATCTTTAGAAATGGCGAAGAACTTTTATTACAGTGTTGATATTTTATTCAACCATAGACCACCCAATAAGACAATGAATGTATTTATACAATATAAATATTCGTTTTACAAATATATTTCCATAGATAGAAATTTAAATGATCTTATATTTAAATTTTGTTACAAAATTAGTAGGTTTGTCTTTCTGCAATCAATCACGAAATCATCAATCTCCCATAAAAATTTCTCTTAACCTTCCCCAATTGATAATGGGATAAACTACTGAGCACCATAAAAATTTCCATTGGCCCATTAAAGGCATCTCATACCAACTATATTCATATTTTAAACATCAGTAAATCGATCCTTATCTGTCTTAAATCATAATCGCTAATAGAGATGATTAAGAAAAATTAGATATTCTTGGATATATGTTTTCTGATAGTTCTAAAGCATTCTTAAATTGTTCGTAATTTTGTTTATTTTATGAAATGTTAAATCTGTGACTACATCTTTAATAAGTAATTTCTTATTTGAACATTATTTCGATTCAGTAGTTTTTCTCTGAATTTTAAAGATTACTAAGCCGCAAAAGTTTTAATACTTCTACTAAGAATGTTTGTACCACTAAGTTTCTTGTAAATAAGGCTATTTCGCGGAAGATCTGGCAATAGCTTCGCGGTCCTGTTTTAATTTCTCTCGAATTACTTTTATTTTGGTCATGTTGGTTGGTTGGTATACCTACATTCAGGTTATTGTGCTTGGTCAGCGCACAAAAAATATTATCTCTACCAACCAACCTACCAAAACAAAAGTAATTCGAGAGAAAGGGAAACAAGATCGCGGAGCTATTGCCAGATCCTTCGCGAGGCAGAGCAACGGCTTGATAATATTTTAAGACCTTATCCCTCAAAAAAGTTTTTTTAGACAAACTTCTGATACGTAATGTTAATATTATAAAATATCATATTTTCTCAAATGAAATTTTGAATTTCTTAACCATAATCGTAATTGTTATTTTTAAGGAAAACAACAAAGTACAAATTATAAAAAAAGTTACATATCAACGATTTTCCGAAAATCACACCAAATTTCTCCTTTCGAAAAGCGAAACTTGCCAGAAGAAGTGGTTCCACAATCCAGCATCGGATTAATGGGCAGGCCTATTAATGAGCAGCAAAATATAGCGTATTAATGCAGTAAGCGACTCCCATAAATCAAAAGAGAACTCCTGATTAATGACCCTAGATATCAAGAAGTGCAAATCGTCATATTTATCATTTTTAGTAAAAAAGTACAAATTTAGTGCAAATTAAGAAGACATTAACGATTTGATAAGACCGTTTCCCTCGGACAAACCAATTAAAATCTTCAGTCAGGTAACATCAATGTTCTAAAGTATCCTATTTTTTCTAGGTTAATTGTAACTTCTTTATAATGACCACGTTTATTACTTTTAATGAACATAAAAAAGTACAAATTTAAAAACATACAAATCAATGATTTTCCGAAAATCACATTCTCTTTGGGAGAAGCGAGACTTGCCAGAAGAAATGGTTCCACAATCCAGCATGCAGTAAGCGACTCCCATAAATCAAAAGAGAACTCCTGATTAATGAACCTAGATATCAAGAAGTGCAAATCGTCATATTTATCATTTTAAGTAAAAACAACAAATTTAGTGCAAATTAAGAAGACATTAACGATTTGATAAGACCGTTTCCCTCGGACAAACCGATTAAAAACTTCAGCCAGGTAACATCAATGTTCCTAAGTATCCTATTTTTTCTAGGTTAATTTTAACTTATTTACAATGACCAAATTTATTACTTTTAATGAACACAAAAAAGTACAAATTTAAAAACATACAAATAAATGATTTTCCGAAAATCACATTCGCTTTGAGAGAAGCGAGATTCGCCAGAAGAAGTGGTTCCACAATCCAGCATCGGATTAATGAGCGCAGGCCACAAAAGGTAACGTATTAATGAAGTAAGCGACTCCCATAAATCAAAAGAGAACTCCTGATTAATGACCCTACATATCAAGAAGTGCAAATCGTCATATTTATCATTTTTAGTAAAAAAGTACAAATTTAGTGCAAATTAAGAAGACATTAACGATTTGATAAGACCGTTTCCCTCGGACAAAACGATTAAAAACTTCAGTCAGGTAACATCAATGTTCCTAAGTATCCTATTTTCTAGGTTAATTTCATGTTCTTTATAATGACCACGTTTATTATTTTTTATGAAAAAAGTAAAAATTTAAGAAGATACAGAAAAATGGTTTTCCGAAAATCACTTTCTCTTTGAGAGAAGCGAGACTTGCCAGAAGAAGTGGTTCCACAATCCAGCATCGGATTAATGAGCAGGCCACAAAAGGTAACGTATTAATGCAGTAAGCGACTCCCATAACTCACACGCGAACTCCTGATTAATGACCCCAGATATCGATACGGACAAAGCGTCAAATAATGGCTCTCCTTTCACTCGGAAAATTTATCTCTGTTCCATCCCAATCGTGGGCCTTTTGTTGCTGATGGTTGACGGATGGCCTCGTGTGTGCTCGTTCAGTTGGATGATGGGTTGCTCAAACAAGACCACACCTGTACGTCGATAAGGACTCGGATCGTATGCGTGAAAAGGGGTCAAGTCCATACGAGAATTACCATACAGGCTTCTTCGTTGCAACAGTTTGGTAATGAAAGAATCATGCAAGGAAATGTTCCCGTGTATTTGACCTATGTTTATATTTCGGGATTCATGTATAGTCTGGTGCCTTCCTCTGCTTTGTTTGGGATTGATATAGTGCTGCTGAAATGCATTGGTGACATTGAGGCGTTATTGGGGAAGCTTTCCGTGTAAATGTTCCTTGTTTCATTAAAATGTTGCATGGAAAGAGGGTGGAGGGAAATGAAGCTAAAGACTTGGACCCCTTTTTGAATTTAGCCATTCAAATTGCCTGGTGCCTTCCTGGACTTTGTTTGTGGTTGATACAGTGTTGCTGAAATGCATTGATGAGAATAGACTAGATCATCGGGTCTGAAATGATCAAGGTTCTTTAAGGTTTAGGGTGGATTGGTTGGTATGTATATATTTTCAGGCTTGTGTGCTTGCTCAGAGAGCCGCTTATAAACCTTCGTCAAGTAAGACAGTCACAACACGCGCTCACATGCACAGATATACGTGACAGATGCTGCCATCTATCGCGCGCTACCTCCACAATTTAGACATGTCCCTGAAGGGGAGGGAAATAGTCTCCAGGAACCTATACCCGTGGGAAGCTGTGCAATGACCACCCACAGGACTTTCGGACCTAACACATTTAACGAGCACGTACTTCGCATGTACTCGGTGGGTTTTCAGCGACTAGGACTCGATCGTGGGACCTTCCGATACGTTGATCAAGACTCTGACCTAAAACGGAGACCTGTAAAGTAAGTAAAAAAATAAAATTTAATTCAGTCGCCTAAACTCATCACTGAGGGAGACATGTAGGCCTTATGAACTTAAAAGGCCAAACAACACGTCATGGTCTGATATAAATAAGGACTGGGGAGTCCAGTCAGTTAGGCTTTCTCCTAGCATACGAAAGGTCCCTGGTTCGGTGCTGGGCATCGCCAAAATATCTGTCAACCTATAAACGGCCCGCCGCCAAAAATGTCCAAAGAATAATACCCCGTGTAAGGGAGTGCACGCTAAATATCCTTCAAAGTCCTAACGCTTCGTATGATGTCGCCCTTAACGGTTGAGTTGGGTGCCTACTCACTCTCAGGTGTCTTGTCATCACTTGACTGTATTTCTAAAATACGACGTAAGTCGCTAATAGCCCTAGTGTAGCTCCAGTGCGACGATAATTCATACTAAACTAAACTAAATAATTTTTTGCTTTATAAGGGAAAGAAGATCTTGTTACAATATAGTGCCGATCCGGCGGCGAAGTGGTTAATGCATTGGCCTTTGGAGCTGCTGGATCCGGGTTGGAATCTCGTTCAGGCCTGGATGTTTGTGTTTGTCGAGTTTTTGCGGAGTATGTGCTCGTAAAATCTGTTGGGTCCGAAAGTCCTGTGGTCGGTCATTGCGCAGTTTCCCTTGGGTACAAGTCCCTGGAGAAAATTTCCCTCCCCTTCAGGGACATGTCTAAATTGCGGAGGTGGCGACAGATGGCAACATCGGTCATATGTGTAATTGTGTGTGTCTTGTGTTGTCCTACTTGACGATGTTTTATAAGCGGGTCCTTGCTACTTGGCTCCTTGCTCCTTGCTACTTGCTCTTTGCTACCAAGCACACAAGCCTGAAAATATATGTCTACCAACCAATATAGTTATAACAATGAGTTTAAAGCTTTATCAGATTATGCTGTGTATCAAAGAGAGTAGACGAATATGAAACTTGATTATTATTGGAGACTGATAAAAATTTATTAAGCTTTTGGACTAACCTTGCTTAGCTTCTGGCCTCTTGTTGGTCTTCAATTTTGGTATTTCTACTTGCATACACTCTAAAAAATGAATGCTCAAAAACGACGAAATTTTCCTTAATTTTGACGATTCCGTTACTGGCAAATGCTCCGAGTTTTCGTTTCCTCAAAGTGAGGAAATTTGAATCGCCATTTTTATGAGGATATGAATGTCGTTTTAGATTAAACGACATTCATATCCTCATATTGCTAGAAATATTTCGTCATTTTTGAGCATGTGAGTACAACAATGAGATTCAGTTTCCTCAAAATCAAGATTCAGAATCGTCAAATCACTATCGTAAAAGTGAGGATTCGCGTTTACTCAAAAGTTTCGTGATAGTTTGGCGAAACAATCTTCAAAATTAACGAAATGAGGCTTGAGGATTCATGAATCGTCAAAAATGAAAGTGTTATTTCTGAGAGTGTAAGGGGTTTAAAAATAACCAAAAATTTCGAAGAATTATTCTCAAGTTAATTATTGGTGAATACCCTTCAACCACAATTATTAAAATTTTTCTTCGAATTAAGCTTTAAACTCCGCTAAAAGCGGAAGCGCATAAGCTGCGGATAAAATGCTTTTCCAAAATTTTCCCACACAAATAATGCTTTAAAAGCCGATGTAATCAGAATTTCAAACTGACAATATTGTTATTAACATTTATTATTAATAAGTTGGAATTTTCTATGAGTAGTAAAATAAAACTTTAGTGAAACCTGTAAAATGAAATGTTGTGAAATAATTTCCAAAATATATGAATTGTTTAGTAACTTGCACTGAGAAAAAAAAAACGACCATATATATATTTTTTTTATTTTGATCTCTATTGCGGCTTGTTTTTCTAAAAAAAATGTTTATTTATTTTATTATGATTATTTTTTGCAAAACTTTAGCCAGAAATGTCCGTGCTATCTGTCCTTCAGAAACTGCGAACCTGAAAATATTCATAAAAAAACTATTATCTATTTTGAAATTCTTCATGACCTCAAGTTGCGTAAGTTTATTCTATAACCCTCTTTTTTAACTGATATTCATAGAATGTACTTTTACCCATTCGCTTCCAGTTAAAAAAAAATGCTGGTTTTTAGCTACTTCCTACTCCACACTTTTAAAACGAACGAGCGATTTTAATTCAGCCTAATTAATTTTCACTCCTCCTGTCTGGAAAATGCACTTCTCCTTTTGGAGTGGATCCTTTGTGTGTTAAACCTCCGACAGGATCACTCCAAACGAGTGATTTTTACTCAGTCTGAGTTAATATTCATTCCTTTCCAGTGTGGAAAAGGCACTTCTCCTATATGAGTGGATTTCACTCTTTTGTTTTAAGAGTGTGCACGTTCTTAATTTCAAATTAGTTACCTTTACATTTCTACTCTGGATTGATTGCAACTTTGGCAAAACGAATAAATTTTAAAGCCTACTGGAGGAAGCTTCACAATGGCACACCAGTTCAACTTCGAGACAAAAGGAATTGATTTTCGAATATTATACCATCGACCACACCAAATCCTGGGAGAGTCAACAAGTTCCTTTGGAAAATCGGCTTAAAGTCTTAGCTCTGTGGGGGCGTTAAGGGGATGCCGGGGCAATAAGGCCGGGGCATTAGCTGCCGTGAATGCATGGGGCTTTCCAACATAATAAGCCATTGAGGATTTTTAAAAAGCGACTTTGAAAATGACAGTGATTGAGACCGTAGAGGGGGAATTAAATTGCAAAAGAGGTCCTTCGTAATTTGGAAAAGCTGTAACATAACGAACTTACACTCTTAAAACAAGAGAGTGAAATCCACTCCAGTTGGAGAAGTGCATTTTCGACACTGGAGAGGATTGAATATCAACTCAGACTGAGTTAAAATCACTCGTTTGGAGTGATCCTGTCGGAGGTTTAACACACAAAGGATCCACTCCAAAAGGAGAAGTGCATTTTCCAGACTGGAGGAGTGAAAATTAATCTGACTGAGTTAAAACCGCTCGTTCGTTTTAATAGTGTAACCCTGTAGTGCATGATTTCTTTTTCATCCCGAAAAAATATATTTGTATCTTTAATACTCATAGATTATGGGAAAATATTGAAAAAAAAATTAACTGCATTGGAATTCAAATGTTTTCAATTTTTAAAATTTTTGCCATATGGCAAAAACTAACTACGAAACTGGCTATGATGACTCGAAAACTACTAACTATATTTTAAAATAACCCTCTTGAACTATAATAATTTTTTCTAAACAATTTATTTGTATTTAGTACTAATACTATTATGCTTTGAATACTGCGAAAGACGTAAGTTCACAACACTTCACTTTCTAATTTTGAATACATTTTTACTACTGTCATCTATGTGGATTGTTAGTAACTAAAACATCAAAATGGAATGTAATAGATGAAAAAACACAGATATGTCGAGAGGGAGCTCTACTTTAATAAAATAAAATGGATTATGTTACTTGTTGCCATATGCAACAGTATGCAGTAGAGGGTTAAAGGCAATGGATTTGAAATATAGATTCGTAACGTATATAGATTCGCAATAGATTTGCATTGTAACTTTTGGCCATAAAAATATAACTATTTTTTTTCTAAATTAACTTAATTTCTTATTCCAAATTTGTACTTTTCAAAGGAACCTGCATAATTAGTCTTGTAACCGGGGGTTCTTTACGTCTGTTAAGTCTGATATAAACTTATTTATTGTAGAAAATACCACTTACGTTTTTGTCAAACTTACTGGGCCAGATTTGGGTGGATAGAGATGTGGACATTAGAATGGAGGAGACGGTTTACTTAGTATTCATATGCGCAAAATTTAAATTCGAATAATACTCTAGATTTTTTGAGAGTTTTCTCAGAATAATGGAATCAATTATTTTTGAGATTGTGTGGTCTAGATTTTAAAGTTTTATGGATAGGATTAAAGGGTAAAATACAAACTTGAAGTTTTCCTATTTAGATTGTAATCTTAGGATGCTTTCTTGGAAATTTATACATTCAAATAATTTGAGTTGTTTGCTAAGGTCGTTATGCCTTATTCTTTTCAAATTTTCTTTTATCTAGCAAAAACATGAACAAAGAAATGATTTTCAAAAGCGACTTAAGAGTTTGTACATTATTTTACAAAAGTACAAAATAATATTTTACGCAATATTTTAATTTTTCGAGTTGTGTTAAACTCATTATTGGTTATTTTAATCTGTTGTTCATATTATTGGAGATCTAGATTTTAAAAACAAAAATTAATCACTGAAATTCTCAGTGAATGAAAAATATTTTAATAATCAGCCTTATACATTAATATCGGAAAACTTAATCTCCGATACTTCATTTTCCCACCAAAACTTAACCTTTTCCTATAAATACATCTCGAAAATGATCGATAATCAGATTTCCAAAATGATACGAATGACTAGCCGATATTAAATATACTTTATCGGTTTGTTAGGCAAAAGAGTGAATTGAATTAACGCCCAAGAAATGCTTTACCAAAAGCCCGAGATTAGTTTAATAACAACCGCGATATAAAAGGGCGGGAAATAAAAGTATACGATAGGAAAGTAAGATAAAGAAGAAAACTAATTCAATAAACGCTGCGATTTCTTCGGGATAGTGAAGTGAAGGGATGATAAAGACGAAACTGTTTCTTCTTGATTACCTGTTTATATGCAAACATTTTTTTTTTTGTAGCTTTCGAATGCTTGTTCAATCCCTTAATGGGTTTCCAACTAATCGCTATTCTATCTCTCGTTTTTCAAAACTTTTATTCCATAAATTCTTACCTCTTCTGCATTTTACATATTTTCCTGTTTCTTTATAGGGCACCAGTAACATCCTAAAAATATTCTTCACATAACTGAATTTGCCAAACAATTATATATTGAAAAGTATGTTTGAAAATAAATTTGAAAATTTTAACGTTTAACATTTGCCAAGGGGCACAAGTTTCCTATTGTTCATTTTGAGAAAGATCATACTTATCTGTGAAACGCATGTAACTTTTGTAGTAAAATCTGTCCGAAGACGTACAAAAAGTATGAAAAGAATCTTCTATATTTATTTTGCGCATCCAAATGCTGATAATATAATCATTCAAGCTTTGAAAGCTCATGAAATGTGTGCTATATTACTATTTAAAAGTTTTAAAATAAGAACCTACAATATTCATTTCAGGCTTATCTTCGACCATTTATGCAACTTTATTTTTCCGACAAACTTAAATACTATGTGTCTCAGTTTATTATGTCCCGTAAACACAAGAGTAAGAGTTTATTCTATACATACACTCTTAAAACGAACGAGCGATTTTAACTCAGTCTGATTGATTTTCACTTAACCTGTCTGTAAAATGCACTTCTCCTTTTGGAGTGGATCCTTTCTGTGTTAAACCTCCGACAGGATCACTCCAAACGAGTGATTTTAACTCAGTCTGAGACAATATTCACTCCTTTCCAGTGTCGAAAATGCACTTCTCCAACTGGAGTGGAATTAACTCTTTTGTTTTAAGAGTGTACTTTTAGAACCCTTTTCACTCCCGTGAAAATGATGGCCCAAGGTTTTGTCTCCAATTTCTTAAAATTAGAACCAGACGTCATGGTCTGGAATAATGATATTTTTCATTTATAATTGAAAAAAGATAATTTTGTTATAGAGTTATCAATGTGTGGAACGCTTTACCGGATTATGATTGTGGTATCACGAGTAAAAGCAATAAAAACTTGATTGTTATTGGGGACATAAAAAGTTAACTTTTTGGACTTGCTTACAGGCGTCTGGCCTCTTGTCAATTGGATATTTGAACTTGTATAAGGTGTTTAAAAAATAACGAAATTTTCCAGAATAATGATCCAATAAAGACGGGTAAGACTTTACCCAACTTAAATCCACCAATTAAAATGCCAGTGGATTTCGGGTTCGGTAGCAACGCACAAAATAAGTTTAAAATTTAAATATACAACAATTACGATGTAACGCTAGAACTGAAAAATATATTTACTTTAATTACCGTTTTCTTAAGAATTATCCTTTCGTTGAATTGTTAAAAAGTAAAATACTAGAGCTAAATACCACCGTTCTTTACAATTATTCAGTTAACTTCTCTGAAGTGTTTGCCAGGCGACCCTTTGGCCAATCGCTCTTTCGGCTTCTTCAACAACACACAACTTGGCTGTTCGTAAATGAATAGATGAATTACCACCGTTAGCGACGATTTATCTAGCGCTAACCCTTTTATCCAGAGACATAAGAAAAATCTCTTAAGACAGGAAAAAGCCCTTCAAACATCTTTAATTCGACCTGCAGATATATGAGGTTAAGTCATTAGGTCGAGTGGTATTTCTTCGTTTTCTTTATTAGAATTAAGTCGATGGATAATTAGGAGCCCTTGATGCGACTCTTGAGACGCTTAAGGCAGTTGGTTTTTTTTTATTCTCTGATGTCCTTCTCGAATTAAAAGGACTTTTTTTTCTTATTTTATATCTGAGGTTAAAAAGGACCAAATATAATCGTGATTAGTTTGATAGGGAGATGGTTATCGCGTCTTCGTGTTTCTTGTCAAGCAATTTCAAGCCACATTGGTGTCGAGTGATGTAATTGAATACTACAATTTCAGCGTTTAGGATATGCCATATAACATATAGCAGCATTTTTTTAAGCTGGTGGTTTGATTTGAATATATATGCTTTATTAGTTGCGGTTGAAAATTAATTTATTGGCAAGTATTTTTTATTTTTTTTTGGTTCAGCGTGGCAGTAGAGGGATGACATGAGGGATCATATTTGACGTACTCACCATTTTTTTTTATCACACAAGAACTATTATGAAATCTACTCATACTTATTGAAAGTCAAGGAAATTGTATATAAGTATTTCTAGATATTATTTCAAAAGTTAGGTATATTTCGTTTTATTTTCAAGTCAGCCTAACCAATCAAACACGTTATTGCGATTTATATTTGTTTATTGTTTAGGAAAATGAAGTTAAGGTTCAAAATATTAATTATTGAGAATTAACTGGATAAAACAACTTCAAACTTGTCTAAAGTACTGTCAAATATATAAAATATCTTAATTATTATCAAAATAACAAAATAATGGAAGAATTTAAATATGTTTTACCTTGTTTTATTTATAGACATTCATGCTCTAATACCCTCATTCGTTTCCCACGATAAATTGCACATAATTTTCTTTGAAATTTCACCCACGAAAACTAACCTATTCTTGTATCAAAATGTAGTAGGATGCCTTGAAACTTCAACGGAATATTTGAAAAGATTCCGAAAATTTCCCAGGGAGTTTAAAGCCTCACCTTATGGAGTTATTTATTTTAATAAGTTTTCGAGATAGAGGAGGAATTAGCATCATTATAAAAAGCCGGGGCAAGGATCAATTTAGAGCAGATATTAGCACAATTTCCCTGATCCCCTTTTCGCCTGGGTAATGACTTGAAAAGAGCGGGAATCACTAGCATTAAGCTAATATAAAAAAGACTTCACCCTTCCCTTCTAATTATATACCTTTCGTCTTTGGTATGACTCATGCAATATTGCTAAAAATATTTTAATACCCAGGAAAAGATTTTTAGTGAAGGAAGATTGGATTTCAAGTTTATAAGTGCCTCACGCTTTAAAATGAGGAATAATATATTTTTTTAAGATTTAAAAGCAGTATTTATAGCATATTTTTTTGTATTGATGTTTGTTAATATAAGAAATGAAAAAAATATGTTTGCCAATTTTTTTTGTTTTGGTGATGTTATGGTTGAATGGTTGATGTTAATTTCTAAAATAAGTAAAGTTTTGGATGAGTGAGTTTCCCAATAAAATTTTCTGTTAAATAATAATAAAACTCCAGATTTAAAAATCTGAATTATGGAGTAAATTTAGTAAATTGAGATAAGATAGATTCAATTAAAAAAATTAATAAAAAATATTAATGTTCAAAATAACATTTACGTTTTGTGAAAATTATACCAAAAAATATTTACGAAGCTGATAGAATATTACTATATACTATTACGAATAATTAATACTAATTGATGAATATTATCATTTAAAATTTCAATTATATTTATGTAGACCAAAGCTCTATAAATTCAATGCAGCCAAATCACAATCATGAAATAATAAACTCATTTGATTGAATATACTTTGGGCAAATTTCCAGGTGCTGCCAATGAAACTTAAAAACCACATTTAAATTCGAGTTGGGTAACAGTTGAATGAATTTGCTTTCAAGTTAACCTAATAGTACGTGTGTAATATGAGATTCGTATCACTACACAAAAAGACTATTTCGGGTAATAAAAGAAGCAGATTTAATTTAGAAGTTAAGACAAATACCACCTACATTGTACCAGACGCAATAAAATCTAAAACTCAATTCTAAACTGAAATTGATACATCGTTTGAATGTTGAGAAACTCATTTCCTTGATTTTTTTTTGTTGAAAACTTAATAGACAATCATAGGTTCATTTTGCCCATGACAAAAACCCAAAGTTAAAAAGCAAATGATAAAAACTCATTTGATAAGATGCGCAACGAAATGTCACAATTTCCTCTAAGAGTGGTGAATAATTTCGCGTCGCAATCTAATTGCAGCGCGCGAATCTGCCGATTTAACAAAGCATAAAGAAACTCAACGCGCTGTTTTTTCGAGACCAGTTGCATCATGTTTCGGTTTTCTTAAAATGTTTTCAGTAGTGCTTTTCTTGCAAAAACTTTTCTGATGCGACTGGAAAAATTACCAAAAAGCATTAAGTATTAATTGAATTTTAATCACAAATTTTTTTGTCGCCCAGCTAATAGTGGTTTCGACCCTCGCTTGCCAAGCGAATGGGCCTGGGTTCGAATCCCGGGTAAGGTATGGATATTTGTGTTGTCCTGAGTACATGCGGAGAACGTGCTCGTTAAATTTGTGGGTCCGAAAGTCCTGCGGTCGGTCATAGCGCAGTTTACCATGGGTGCAGGTCGTCTGGAGAAAATTGTTCCTCCCTTCCCGCGATGTGCATCAATTGAGGAGGTGGTGCCATCTTGGAGTAGAAGTCAGACATCCACCCTCTCATGGGTACTCAAAGCCTTCTGCCAACGGATGCTACTACAACCATCTTTCTTTCCGGGCTACGGCCTGGATGCACACGACAACAACAATCAAAAAATTAACATTCAATTCCTCTTGTAATCAAAAGTATTTTTATGTGTAATAAATTTTATATGTTGATTAAATTATAGATTTTTTTTTGTTTTAAAGAAACCTAAAATATTTTAAAGTGTGTGTTTCTTGTCTTGAGGGGGAACGTAAATAATGAACAAAAATAATCCATTCATGAAGTCTCGATTTTTGAATCTCACTTACCTGAGAAAGGAGTATCGACAGAAAGTTGATAAGCTGGAAGTAACTACGTCCCGATGAGTAAAGTGTATATATGTTGTTCATTCAATGTAGTTTAGTTTAATGGTCGAATTTATTTAAATTTAATTGCATAAATTAATTTCATTCTAAGTGTTTAACTTTATTTAATTTTAAATTTTTAAATTTATTTTACTTTATATGTTTAAATTTATTTAATTTTAATTGTTTATTTTTTCTTCATTTTAATTTATTTCCATTTTAATTGTTTTAATTTATTTCATTTTGATTGTTTAAAAATATTTCATTTTAATTGTTTCAATTTATTTCATTTTAATTGTTTCAATTTATTTCATTTTGATTGTTTAAATATATTTCATTTTAATTGTTTCAATTTATTTCATTTTAATTGTTTCAATTTATTTCATTTAATAGCTTCATTCAATTTATTTTATTTTAATTGTTTTAATGTATTTCATTTTAATAGTTTCATTCAATTTATATAATTTTAGTTGTTTCAATATTTAATTTTAATTGTTTCAATTTATTTCATTTTAATCGTTTCAATTTATTTCATTTTAATCGTTTCAATTTATTTCATTTTAATTGCTTAACTTTATTTCATTTTAATTGCAATAATTTGTTTCATTTTGATTGTTTAACTTTATTTCATTTTGGTTTGAAGCACAAATTCGAAGAGTACGACTGTTTTTACTTGTAAGAAAGAATAATATTTTGCTTGCTAATAAGAGCAGGTGTGTAAAAGAAGTACTCCATTATTTATACCAAATTTGACTTCACGGGTCCAGAAGGATGAAATTTCCGCTCAGTAATTACAAGTAGCAACTTTTTCGCTCGTTACATTGCATACCTCGGTCTTTTTTGTTCAAATTTGTTTTTTACTTAGTTTCGTCCTTTACCAGGCATCTCTTCGAAGCGCATCCATTATGTATGAGCACCAGGAGTCAAGAAGATGAAGAAGCTTGGCGGGAAACAAAGAAAAGCAGCCAGAACGTCGCCAAGAAACCCTAGTAAGCCCAAATAAACCCTTCACACAGTGTTAGTTCATGCTGAAACGTATCATTTTATTCCTCAAAAAACGTTATTTGAAAATCAAAAACTGATTGATTGTTTGAGAGGTTGTAGGCTGTAACAGTAACACGAGATCCAAATTTTTACTAGATTTTAGAAATTTCCGAAATTCTTATTGGGAAACAATTAGGTTCGTAACGGTAAGTGTCATTTACAACTGTTTCTTCATAAAAAAAATATGCACATTCGAATAAATTTCCCTAAACACAGCATCCAGCTATAATTCCAGCATTCCAACTGATTTTATAACCAAAGTAAATATTAAATTTAATAATATTTCAAAATGAATCAAGTTTCTCAGGGCATTGTTGAGTTGGCAACAGCCTTTTAAATGACTCGAAATTGAATTTCAATTATAACTCAATTGTAAATTCGTCGACAAATAGTATATTTATGTCCGTCTGATCTTACAGACTGACGGACAAAAAGTATGAAAGTAGGGTTTCTGAGGTCATACCTTTCAAACCTTCATACCTTCACCTAACAAAAAAATAAATAATTTTTAAGATCGAATGGATAGAATCGATTTTGGAAGAGGGGTACGGACGGGCTGACAGACAGACGGACATCGACCACAGGTCAATACCTACTACACTGTGAAAAAAAATCTGTAACCATTACAAAACATTTTTTTGTAAAAAACTTTTCCAAGGAAATTTCTAGTAAATAATTACTAAAAATAGTGCTGTAAATACACATAATCCATTTTTGTTAGCATTACATGTATATATCATATATATTTACAGGACTATTTTATGTATCTGACACAAGTAATGTCTCAGTAACTGTACAAGGAAATTTTATGGATACCACATTTTCCGTGCAATTGCAGAGAAAAACAAAATGTCTACTTTCCTACTCCGTGGGATCGAACCCCGGTCTCCCGCATGACAGGCGGGGATACTGACCATTACAATACCGAGGAATATCAGACTGCCGAAACCCGGGATCAAACCAGGAACCTTTAGATGATCAGTCTAACGCTTTTCCAACGGTGCTATATCGGCACATAGATCGCCAGGATATGAGAAGTTAAATTCATTTGAAACAATCAACTAAAGTATAAATTTAAAGTGGCGATTGGCTGATTGAATCACGATCGCTTAGATTAGGTTAGGTTTGAATTATCGGCGCACTAGAGCTACACGAGGGCTATCCAAATCACAATCGAGGCCAAAATACTAGAAATTATTTTGTAACTGCAGAATAGAGCCAAATACTTCGTCCAGAGCGTTATTTTGGTTTGGTTTTGGTTTTGAATTATCGTCGCACTAGAGCTACACGAGGGCTATTGGCGACGGGCGTCGTATTTTAGAACCACAGTCAGGTGACGAGCCAACACCTGAATCCCAACGCAACCGGCGTTATTTTGGACTTACTACCAAGCGATCGATTGCTTCACTTGGTAAAAATGATTTTATACTGTTTTTTCTCCGACAGCTTTTCCGTCTTATTCTTAACTCTATGGCGAGAACGGAGCGCCAAAACAATGAGAAATGACGGAATCAACATTCCATGTCTTTTTTGGCGTTGAAACAATTATAAATTTGCATGCATGGTATAGAAATAAAATCGCTTCATTAAACGTTACGTTTATATGTGTCAAGATTTCTGTTTTTGACGACACTTTTGTTGTGCTGTGTCGAATACACGGAAAATGACGATTGTTAAATTTAGCTTTATTTGTTGCATTTGAGGAAAATTTTTGAAATTTTTAAATATATTCCGTATTGACACCAATTGCGAGTTGAAGGAAATTAAAGCAGCAATGATTGATTATCCTTGTGTAAATTTATAGGTAGAAAAATTAGGCTACCTTGATGAAATAGATATTTCACTCAAAGGGTCTACTTGCAAAACTCAAATTTTTCAAGGACTAATAATATATTTACTTCATAACTAAGATAAAAGTCCCGATTCGTTTATCAAATACTTTTGAATATTGTAAATTCAATTGGCTGAAGTCGCCAATAAAGGTGCCAATCCCTGTATGTAAGTTCTTCAACAAGAAACCTCAATTGATTTCATGCAATTTTTTTCTAAATAAAAAGGGTCTCCTCTTATATAATATTAAAATCACCAGTTTATTTTAAAAAGATAAAAAAGTTTGTATGGGGATGAATGGTAGTTAGAGTTTTCACATTTTAGTTAAGAGAAAAAAATCCCTTGAATATTTCCTAAGCAATTTAAACATTTGAAAACTTTACATAATAACTCTGAATTGTGATGTGCAGTATATTTCTATACATTCCGACAACAAGACATAACATCATTTCTTTGGAAAATCACTCACCTTGGTGAATTTGACAAAAATGTAATGAACACTTGACAGAATTTATGTGAGTTTAGATTGAAGCGGATAATAATAGTGAAAAATTATGTTTTTAACAAAATATTTTCGTTAGCTTTACATTTTGCAACAAAAATTCAAATTTTATTTAAAAAATAAAGTGAAAATTATTATAAACGTCTTGACCGCGTCTGTTCGACATTTAGTTTCAGAAACCAAAATGCAATCGCTCATTCAATTGATACAAGAAACTTGACACTGTAAAAAAAATTTAAATACCTCCAAAAATCTATGAGTTGCCCGACTACACCTAAATATACGAGCTCGTTAAATCTATAGAGTCCCAAGTCTCTACACTCTTAAAACAAACGAGCGATTGTAATTCAGTCTGTGTTAATTTTTGCTCATCCAGTGTTGAAAATGCAGTTATAATATAGAAGTGGATCCATGTGTGTTAAACCTCCAACAGGATCACTCCAAACGAGTTGTTTTAACTCAATCTGAGTTATTATTCACTCCTTTCCAGTGTCGAAAATGCACTTCTCCTACTGGAGTGGATTTCACTCTTTTGTATTAAGAGTGTACGGCGAAGGTAGTAGCATATGATGTCACTTGAAATTCCGTTGGGTGCACTCTCAGATATCGACTTCATCACTTAACCAGGGTTCTAAATTATGTGGCATAATTGGTTGTGTATAGCTCCTAAGGGATGCAAGGAAGAGGCTGCCGGAAATGCTTAAATTACCAAATTACTAGAATGTATCAGATGAAGTAATTTTTTCCAGATTATATTCCTGATTGCCATTCGATTGGTGCCATGTTCCTAAGTGTCATTTATTCACTAATGGAGGCTCGAGAAAATATTTATTATCATATAGAATTTCTGTTGCCACTCAAGGCCTGGCATATGCCCATTAAAATTAACATTAAAAATAATAATTTTAATGTTGGTTGGTTGGTAGACATATATTTTCAGGCTTGTGTGCTTGGTCAGAGACCCGCTTATAAACCTTCTTCAAGTAAGACACACACCACACACACATAAGCGACAGATGCTGCCATCTATCGCGCGCCACCTTCACAATTCAGCCATGTCCCTGAAGAGGAGGAAATAATCTCCAGGGAAATAATCTCCACCTGTAAAAGTGTGAAACTGCGCAATGACCGTCCAAAAGATTTTCGGACCCAACAAATTTAACGAGCACGTACTCCGCATATACTCGACAAACACAAACATCCATGCCGTATTAACACCCGAACCCAGAGGCTCCAAAGGCTAACACCTTAACCATTGCGCAGCCGGGTAGGCATATCTTTAATTATAACAATGTGTTGTTGCATTAAATTTTTGCCTTGCACTTTTATGAAACCAAACCGAGAGAGACTTTATCTGTTAGCAACTTGATTCGAAGAATAATTGCCCTGCTAAGTGGATGAGACTGTAGAGCAAGTCTATCTGATAGTTAAACAATAATTTCAATTATAACAATGTGTAGTTGCGTAAAATTTTTGTCTTGCACTTTTATGAAACCAAACCGAGAGAGACTTTATCTGTTTGCAAGTTGCTTCGAAAAGTAATTGCCCTGCTAAGTGGATGAAGCGGTAGAGCAAGTCTATCTGATAGTTAAATAATAGCTCTGATAGTTAAATAATAATTTCAATTATAACAATGTGTAGTTGCGTAAAATTTTTGTCTTGCACTTTTATGAAACCAAACCGAGAGAGACTTTATCTGTTTGCAAGTTGCTTCGAAAAGTAATTGCCCTGCTAAGTGGATGAAGCGGTAGAGCAAGTCTATCTGATAGTTAAATAATAGCTCTGATAGTTAAATAATAATTTCAATTATAACAATGTGTAGTTGCGTAAAATTTTTGTCTTGCACTTTTATGAAACCAAACCGAGAGAGACTTTATCTGTTTGCAAGTTGCTTCGAAAAGTAATTGCCCTGCTAAGTGGATGAAGCGGTAGAGCAAGTCTATCTGATAGTTAAATAATAGCTCTGATAGTTAAATAATAATTTCAATTATAACAATGTGTAGTTGCGTAAAATTTTTGTCTTGCACTTTTATGAAACCAAACCGAGAGAGACTTTATCTGTTTGCAAGTTGCTTCGAAGAGTAATTGCCCTGCTAAGTGGATGAAGCGGTAGAGCAAGTCTATCTGATAGTTAAATAATAGCTCTGATAGTTAAATAATAATTTTAATTATAACAATGTGTAGTTGCGTAACATTTTTGTCTTGCACTTTTATGAAACCAAACCGAGATAGACTTTATCTGTTTGCAAGTTGCTTCGAAGAGTAATTGCCCTGCTAAGTGGATGAAGCGGTAGAGCAAGTCTCTCTGATAGTTAAATAATAGCTCTGATAGTTAAATAATAATTTCAATTATAACAATGTGTAGTTGCGTAACATTTTTGTCTTGCACTTTTATGAAACCAAACCGAGAGAGACTTTATCTGTTTGCAAGTTGCTTCGAAGAGTAATTGCCCTGCTAAGTGGATGAAGCGATATAGCAAGTCTCTCTGATAGTTAAATAATAATTTCAATTATAACAGTGTGTAGTCGCGTAGAATTTTTGCCTTGCACTTTTATGAAACCAAACAGGGAGAGACTTTATCGGTTTGCAAGTTGCTTCGAAGAGAAATTGCCCTGCTAAGTGGATGAAGCGGTAAAGCAAGTCTTTCTGATAGTTAAATAATAATTTCAATTATAACAATGTGTAGTCGCGTACAATTTTTGTGTTGCACTTTTATGAAACCAAACCGAGAGAGACTTTATCTGTTTGCAAGTTAGAGTAATTGCCCTGCTAAGTGGATGAAGCGGTAGAGCAAGTCTCTCTGATAGTTAAATAATACCTCTGATAGTTAAATAATAATTTCAATTATAACAATGTGTATTTGCTTAAAATTTTTGTCTTGCACTTTTATGAAATCAAACCGAAAGAGACTTAATCGGTTTGCAAGTTGCTTCGAAGACTAATTGCCCTGCTAAGTGGATGAAACGGTAGAGCAAGTCTCTCTGATTGTTAAATAATAATTTCAATTATAACAATGTGTACTCCCGTAAAATTTTTGTCTTGCACTTTTATGAAACCAAACCGAGAGAGACTTTATCTGTTTGCAAGTTGCTTCGAAGAGTAATTGCCCTGCTAAGTGGATGAAGCGGTAGAGCAAGTCTCTCTGTGTCGTCCGCAGTAGGGTTGTTAAAAGGGGGTCGAGAAAAATGGACGATCGGGGAATTTAATTAAATTGGGGCTGCGCTAATGGCGCCAACCAAATGAAAGGGACAGTGGTGGGGGATTGAAAAATGTCCTGTATTATTTAAGGAAAGTTGTGGTTTACGCAACCTCGCCATTATTGTCTCGTTGTTTTCTTTGGACTTGTCTCTTTTTTTATTGTTTATTGTTTACCTCTTTAACGTTTAGCTCTTTAGGGAAATGTTTTTGTAGAACTAGGATCTCTATTAGTTGGTAGTTTTGTTCGGAAGTATAAAAAAGTGTTTATATTGGGCTTCACACATTAATTTTTTAATGGAAAAGTTGGATAGATGTGCCAATATTAATGACATAAATTCTACTTATTTTACGGTCTAGCAATACTATTTTAACTGACTACATTATGATCAAGCTGGGTCGGAAATATATAAACGGACACTTTTGCGTCAGCCTAACATAGTCATTGATTGTCTTTGTGCCGGTTGATATTGCTGTCCCGGGCCATAGCCCGGAAGGCAAGAGGGGTGCTTCCATTGGTACAAGGCTTTGATCCAACTCACCCTGTGAGGGTGGAAGTCTGACTACTGCTCCAAAGAGAGCGCCACCTTAATTTAGACTTTTTTCAAGACATTCTGCACCGATAATAACTGAAAACTTGACCTTACGTACTTTTGGATTCACAGATTTAGCGTGCATGTTATCCGCATATACTCGGGACAATACAAACAATGCACGCCTATTTACAACAAAGTTACAAGGCTTAAAGAGAATATTTGTGTGCATTACTAGTGATGTGCGGGTAGATGAGTTAATTTTTAATTGTAAAGGCATAATTTAGAGTGACAATTTTTTACCAGTTAACTTTTACACAAGTTACTTAACCTTTTCAGCCCCAGTGGTGCCATTTGGAATCATCACTTTCAATATTTTTTTCCAAATGTTTATGTCCCGTTATGACATCCAAACACACATCATTCGATTCTTCACACTTTGTTCTATTAGACAATATTTTACATTAATCTCAATAGAAGTCAGAACTACTATTTTTCTTATTTAGAAAATAGCTATCCAGGGTTTCACCTGATTTTTTAAAAGTTCACTTCAAGTCCAGATATTTGAAACACAATTTAAAATATTTCGGCTAAAATAATTACTAAATTTTTTTAATAATATGGTCAGATACCGTAAAATATATAACTCGAAGTGTTTTTAGGTAATATATATTTTCTTATTTTGTTGTTTTCCACAGTTTAAAAAATTTGGCATTATTTCAAAAACTATATAAAAAATTAAAATGATTTTTTTCTTATGGAGATCTTATTTTTGTACTAAAATAATCTTATTTTGTGAATATCAGATGTTTCTTTAGTGTAGTAAATTTTTGGGACTGAAAGGGTTAAAGCTGTATTCCTTTAAATAAAAAATTACAAAGTTTCTTTTTTATTGATGAAATTTCATAATGATATTATTTCGATAACAAATACAGACTTTCTATTAACTAATATTGTTACATTTTACCAACCTTAATTTAAAATATTGATTATTAAAATTAATTGTAATTTTAAGTTCTGGGAATTGGGACATTTAACCACACTTGTATAATAAATGAAACTACCATACATTGTATGATAGAAAAAGGGTAAAAAGTAATATTAATTAAATTCCTTTATATATTGTATAGTAGTCGTAAAAAATATATTTATAAAGCAAAACATATTTTTTTCAGATTGAAGTACGCTTTTTAAAAATATAATTGGAGTCTACAGCAACTTATAACACTGCTAATAAAAGTTCAATCTGACAGATTAGCTTTCAAACAGAAATCGCTTCAAATTAAAGCATAAAATTTGTTTTTGCGATAATGTGATGGGGAACGGAAAGAAGTTTTATGTTTTTAATGTGACAAACTCAATCTGTAAAAATTTATCATAGTATGCTTCAAAGCTTAGTCTGCAAAATGAAATGAATTTATCAGTCGAACTCCATTAAAAATGTTCCTTATTCATACGTAACCTTTTAAGAAATGACTGAAAAACATCTTAAAAACTGAACTAGAATGAAATTATATTACGTCAAGTTCTTTTTATCTCCAAATTTATGAAAAATGTATTCAAATTCAAAATAATATTACTGCTGCTTTAAATTACAAACGCTGATGTAAAAATCCTTAAAAAACTAATTTTATTGCCTGTCTGTTTCTGCACTAATAAATTTATAAGTCTTTCAGCGTAACAAAAAAAAGTGAAAAAAAATATTCGTTTTTTCAAGGAAATTTTTTTTTAGTACTCCAAAGGTATGTTATTTTTTTTCCTTATTTCTATATTTGCCTTTAAATTTAATTATTTAAAATATGTCTTTTTTTAGAATTAGAATTTTTCTCTGAATCTTTTTCGTTTTTGAAAATTTTAGGTGTCTAACATTACGATTAAAATGTCTTTAATAGTTTATCATAGATTTTATTAGACTATTCAAAACCCTTCTTTCCAGATAAACATCTTAGTTAATTTATTCACTCATATAAAATTTAAATATTACTGCACAACATTTTAAGTTTTATTTAATCAATAATACTTGTCATTCCTTATGAATTCTTATAAGCTACGTTATTTTTTGCTGAGAAAACTAGTTATTAGATTATTTTTTTAACTGTTTAGAATACAAAATGTTTTTTTTTCTGGACGAATTCTTTTTAAAAACGCATTTTATACAATTACACTGTGATCAAAATTAACCTAACTGACCCTATTTTAAACATAAATATTTCCTCAATACATGGCTTTGTCATAGTTGCAATCTACTATAGGAACTAATAAATTAAAGCGATAAAATATATATTTCGGCAATAAGGGCCCATTTCTAAAGAATACCTTGGACTTTAATGCTACACAATTAATTTAAAGTGTATCAAAGTGTAAGTTTCCAATCAGCAACACACAATTGAAATAGTGATTGGTTTTATGAATATTTAAAATGATTTAATTAAGGCTAATTAAAACATTAAATTCTACCAAAGAAATAGTATAAAGTTAGTGTATCAACAACTTCAATTAAGTCAATATTTTAAGGTTTAAGGTACTTTGATATCAAACAAACAAGAAGAATATTTATTTACTTATGGCATTTTCGTATTAGAGTAGCTTTTGGCTGATATTTATAACCAATTCCTCTTCGTACGTTCTGGAGGTAAGCGATGTGTGAAATATTTTTCCCGAAATCTTTTCATCTGTACTTTTGTACACATTATAATCAGTACAAAGATTTGAGTTAATATGTTTCTATTAAGGTTTTCCTTTTCAAGAAAAGTTTAATTTCACACTCAGTGAATGTGAAGATCTCTACTATTTGTTTATTTGTTAAACCTTTGTTTGCTAATTTGATTTCTATAACCTGTTTCGGCCATTATATGGTGTCAAAGAACGTTTGTCCAATGAATATTAATTTAACATTTGAAAGTTTTCTAATTCTAATAAATTTTCGGTTTTAACAACACGCATATGAGCGTGTTTTCGTATTGCTTTCGTTCGTATATCAGCTAATAAATATTATTTTGAAAAAAAAAATGTAAAAATAATAAGCATGTTAATGTTAAGTCGATGTTAAAGCATGTTAAATCCTACATCATTTGTTGCAAAGAGGCGAATGCGTCATTAAAAATTACGACTCACAGTTTTAAAGTTTTAAATCTTTCGACAAAAATTTGAATAAATCTGCTTTTCCGAACAAAGAGATATATATTATATTCCAACAAGTCAACGTAAGCCTAAATGCTTCTGTATCATTTAACTTGTATAGGTACTGCATAGTTTAGCAAACAAGTTCATCAATCTCTTTATAATGGGCTTTTAGCCATTTAAATTTCATAGAAATTAGTTCCTTTACCTCGCGTTAGCGGCGTTAAGTATTTTCACTCATTTGAAACTAGAAATGATGGACGAGTATTCAAAAAAAGAACACTTCTTGAAATGAATATAGTGTGCTACGAGGTGACGAATGTGATGCAAATCGCGTTGAAATCATTATTTAATTGATTATATTAAATTTTTCCCTAGAATAAGAGATAGTAATAGTAAGATAATAGATCAAAATATTATCCATTTGAAGGGATAATCGGAGTCATTATAATAATACCTTAGAAAAATGATCGACTAACTTATTTAAACACCAAAAATGGAATTTCAACTGTCAAACTTGCTTTTGGTGAAGCGTATTTTTTTTATTACATTTGGAAATCTTTGGAATGCAATTATAATTCTGTTTATTAAATGTTGAATTTGTTGAGGCTGAATTTTCACTCGATTAATCATAGGTGTTTATGATTTTCACCATGAATATCTACGTAATTTTGGCATCTACTATATATATCTTCTAACTGCATCTACTATACTTACGTAGGACAGCTATATGACTTTCAGTTGCCTCTAAATAATATATATTTAATGCTCTAGTTATGGAAATTCGTCCGTACTTTGTGGTCCCGTTGTGAAATAGAAACTGTATAATTAACCTAAACGAAGCTTCTAAGTGATTAGACACGGAAATTTAAACACATCTAACGTATATCATGACAGCATTTTAAAAATTAAGTGAAACCCAATTCTCATCCAATCTCACTAAACATAGTTTGATCTTTGATCTGATACATGACCCGAAGCATTGACCAATTCCTCAACTATCCCAAGACCTTTACGGTCCGAAAACACCTCCAATCTTTCTAATTAACCCTCCGAAAAGGGGTTAATTAGGACGAAAGGCGTCGGTCTGGGTCAACATCTGGCTCTAAAGTCTCATCTCCATAAGGTTCTCCCCTTGCATTCCCTAGTGCGGCGTCAGCTTTGATCGTAAAAGATGTCTTTAAAAGAGACGGAATAAGAGAGTTAGGGCGAGAAATTCTAGTTAGCGGGGTTTATTTTCGCCAAATTTTGTATTTTCCGCCAACTATCACTCTTAAACCAAAAGAGTGAAATTCACTCCAGTATTAGAAGTGTATTTTCGACACTGGAAAGGAGTGAATATTAACTCAGACTGAGTTAAAATAACTCGTTTGGAGTGATCCTGTCGGGGGTTTAACACACAAGGGATCCACTCCTCTAGGAAAAGTGCATTTTCTAGAATGGAGGAGTGAAAATTAACTCAGACTGAGTTAAAATCGCTTGTTCGTTTTAAGGGTGTGCATTTCAATACTATTAATTTTAATATGTAGCAATGCGATGTCGTTGTAATGTAGACAGAAACGATCTTTTAGAAACCCCATGAAAGATAAAAAGGATCGCCTTCTGGAGCAAACACATATATGTTCTGGGGCACAAAGATTTTAAATTACATTAGAGAATAGTCGTAATTCAGTCATTCAGTTCGTAATTAATATGTATTAGTCATCATTTCATATTTTGAGTTGCATCATAAATAATAAATGAAAATACATTATTTCTCAATGGGTTAATCAATGTAATGGTTGAACAGAGCACCAATTGGATCACCGATCGAATCGAAGGAAAATCAGGAATGAATAACTGAAAAAAAGGCTTCCTCTGAAACAAGCCAACTGTAGTTAATGTTGTATTGTACAGATTATCCGACAGAAATGGATTGTGATTAGTAGAAAATGTTTGTTGTAGCAATAGTACCTACTCTGTCTACCTAAGATGCTGCTATATGCAAATTGCAAACACTCTGCTGTACTTTCTCCATACAACGCTACCTGTCGTGGCCTTGGTCAGTGTTCTTTCCTACCAATCGTAAGTTCCAACTAGATCGTAGCTCAGTCACATGAGTTTGAAAAATTCAGGCAATTTTGAGAACACAGCACTCATGCCGGTTATCGGGAGAATTTTTTGGAGATCTGTTCCATAAGTTTTCTTTACCAAAACATGACAAGTTTGAGTTCAATTTGAAGTGCTATACACTGTAAATTAATTTGCAAGGATGAGCACTGATTTTAATGCCATGGCATCAGAGCATGCGCAAACTAAGGTATTACTTCTGAGTTAGGTAGAATTGAGAATTGTTTCTACAGCTCCATCTACAGGCAAATACAACATCAGATTGCAGTTAAAATTCAGCAAACTTACCGTATTTTTAAAGTGCTGGTATACAATCATGGAAACTTTTATGTGAGTTGATGATTGTGGATATGGAACTTGGCGAAGAAACCCCGGTAACCAGGAGCTTCTCAGTTAAAGGGTAGGTTTTCGTACGTTTTGAATTTTACGATCCTGGAATTTATCGCTGCATTTATTGGGGGACGGATTCGGTATCAAGTCGCTTTTATCGCTGTTTATAAGGGAGGCGAATGTGCTTGCGCGACATAAACAAGAGGGCGGTTTTATTCTTCTCCGGTTCCAATAAGATGCAGTTCGGGTCCCGGAAATTTGGGCTAAATGCAGACTTTGTGTCGCTGTCTCCTTCTCCGTAATCGACAGTTTGTCTCGAGTAGTTTTCTGAAATAAAACTGTTTCCCGCTCTTATTTTATGGGTAGACAAAAAGATGAGGAGATAGTGGGAGGCGACGTGTCGTTAAAGAAACAGCTAGGCTTGCATATGGGAATTTGGAATTGATTCCAATGAAGCACCAGCCTAGTGCTTTTCACTTGTTACTTTTATAGTTTTTTTACATAAATATTATGGTTTGTGTGTTTGATCAGAGACCCGCTTATAAACCTTCGTCAAGTAAAATAGACGCAAACAGATTTTTTTATTCAAACAGAGAGAGAAATTATATCCAGGGATGAGGCGGTATTCGAGCCCGTAATAGTTGTGGATCAAATATTGTATCGTTGTCTCAAAATGTATTCATAAACAATATCATTTTTTTTGTTATTTTAAATAAAGAATATTTTTACGTTAATAAGAAAAAAATAAAAACTATTTTTAAATTGATTTTATATTTAATATTTAATAATATTTAAGTTTTTAAACATGTGCTAATTTAAATATTAAAAAACCGTCATCTCATTTTTATGGAATCATTAGAAGCAAATATTCACTAAATAACTTTAAATTTATATTGAGATATTTTAAACAAATCATTCAAACTTCTTCTTATAGATTTCATCTATAAAAAACGCAAATTCAAAAAAAATATACTTATCAATATACCAATCTTAGAAATTCAACGCGATCACTTAGGTATCCATATACCTTAGAGCTCTTTTTCTTTAATTTTTAATATAAACTTGTAGTTTTTTTATTAACGTAAAAATATTCTTTATTTAAAATAACAAAAATTGATGTTGTTTATTCATAAATTTTTAGACTACGATACCATATTTGATCTCCAATTTAGTTTCAAATTTTTCAAAACTTTGTGAGGAGACCACACTTTGTGAGGAACACATAAAAATACTTTAACGCACACAATAAAAATATATATTAATTAAAAAAAATCCTATAAGTGGACGCTAGTGTAAAAAAAAACACCCGCGTGTGGTAAAAAAAACACGTTGAAAAAAAAACATTCGTATTGCATTAAGATCTTATCTTAAAAGTCAACTAAAAACTGATTTTTAATGATGAAACTAGATAGGTCTGGTCTATACTCATGACGAAAGACACCCGAAATCGTTTTAATAAAGATTCCCAACTTCGGTTTGACAAAATCATAACCATCTTCATTAGTAACAAAGTGTAAATGTGTATGAACAATGTTGAAATAATATATATTAAGTTTCAAAATTTTGGTTGTTAGATGAAAAAAAAAAACAGTAAGGATCGGAATTTCCGGAATTAAAATGATGTGCTTTATAATTCCATATATATTTTATTCAAATGCAGGGTTCCGTAATTAAATTGACGATGCTGAACGCTCTCTGTGGGACAAACTATTTGTATTCTTTTGATTGAAATGTTATTGACGACATAGGAAAATATAAGCACTTGAAAAAATAATAGTAATTATCATATTTTCCTGTAACAATGAGCGCCACTGCTGTTATTTCATATCTCTGAAAACAAAACAAAAACAACTAATTTTAAAACTAACTTTAAAAAAAACCTCATTTTTAAACTTCATAAACACAAATTTTTATGCCAAAGTTCAATGATTTTCTGGATGTGATTTTTAACGCAAAATAGTAATTTTCCCATTTATTGTGTTGAAACAATAAAAAAAAATTGTAGCGACCGAATAATAATGCAGGGTTAGCACACAAAATTGTGTTGAAGGTGAAGGTGCAGTCCACAAGTATTCTTCCGAATTGTAGTTCAGCATCTGCTTTTAAATGTTTCGGATAAACTCCTGTACAAATTATTTAAATATATAAAAATATACGGTACTCTAAAATAATTATTATAACTTAATAGTGCATATTTTAGAAAGCAATATAGTAAACAGGTTTTTTTTTCCAAATAGCATAGGGTATAAAAATCATATTCTCTTGCAATCGTCCTTTGTGTTGGACCAAAACAATATTTTAAGGAAGCCATTTCTTTGCACTCTACTGGAGTTCCACTCTTGTGGTTTCAATACAAGTTAAATCTGAGTGAAACAATATAATTATGAAGTGCTTGTTGCAATACTATTAAACTAAACTTGCGTTTTGCCCGATGTTCTGTCCAGCGGAAAAAGCTTCGTCGCCCTTGCTTCGTTAGCTTATCATTTTTTCACAAAGCCGGAATCGGTGTTGTGTTGCTTATTAAATCGTCAGCTTAAACTCATAAGGCGGAAAAAAGATTTAATGACCGCATTTGGAGAAGATTGCAATGAAAAAAATCTTTTTTTAATGAGGTTTTCTGATGTGTGGTTAATTCTTTGTATTTCTACCTCCTTGGTTTTTCACCTAATCAGAGCACTGTTAAGTTAATGATTGAAGTTAAAGCGGGGTTAATTAAGATACTTGAATTTGGAGTTGATGAGCGAATATTGAAGTTAAATTGATTTATATTAGCAAAAAATTAAATTGATTTTTCAATTATGATTATTTTTTTCACAATTGTAATAGTGGTGATTCTGTTCAAGTTTTGGAGTACAAAAATTCGATAAAGCTTGCAATGTTTCCACATTTTATGTGTCATGGTATATTTCATTTCATGTGTCATGGTATTACATTTATTGTGTCAGTTATGTGTCTTTTATAGTAACAAATCGTCATTTGACCTTTTTATTATATAATTAATTTAATTACTTTTATTTTTCTTTTTTATACTTTTTATATGATAAATATATTTTGTTTAAAAAATGTTGTCACGGTACGTAAAAATACTAGTTTATTAAATATATGAACTATTTTTTAATTAAGTTTAGATTTTTTACTTTTTTTAAATTATTAAAACTGATATTACAATGTTTACAAAATTAACTTAAAAAAATTTATTAAAAAATTAGACTCATGTTTGTTTTTATACAATTATGCTATTATTTAGAACCGTAATTAAACATTAGGTTTTTCTCAATAGAAAAAACTAAATTAAGCAAAAATAATCTTAAGTTATAATATTTATTTTTCTTAAACAACACAGGAACTTTTTGAATCATCCATCGAAGGGTAGCATTTTTATTATTAGATTAGCGCATCCATAAATGTTCTGAAGATGAATAGTTAAAAGATAATGATAACAAATAACCAGAAAATATTTATAAAAAAACAGTGTCTGATTTACAACGTTTTTTTTATTATACATTCAACCAACACAATAGATCCTTTGTCATTAAAAACTTGTTTACATCTCAACATCAAAAAAGAACCTATTATTAATCGTTTATCATCGAGATAATTTGGAAATAAAAAGTATAGTTTCAATACGTTTTACATCTTTGTTTATATGAACATAACAAACGGTTTTTTTTCTTATACAAAACTAATGTTATTTATAATTACATAATGTCGTGAGTGTTGGGTTGTTGTTTTTGTATGTTTTTGTTTCTTTTGATTGTAATAAAGTAATCAATTGTTAGAACATTAAAAGATTATTGCAATATGCATTTAATTTACCAATTATATATGTAAACTATAGTCGCAAAAAAGGATTTTACGATCTGTTAAATTATCTAAAGTTAGTACACTGTACTTTTTGATTTTGGATCGCAAGAGAAACTATCTATTTAATTTTTGTATTCACGACAATCAAATTATTGTCATTTAGTCAAAGTGAGTTGAGCTCAGGTTACAAAATCTCTATATATTTTCTCCTTTCACAATCCGCACATCAAACGTAATAACCTTGAAAAAATTATTTATATTAAACTTTGAGAGTGTAATACATCGCGACCTTAAATTACCACTCATTAAATCATTGCATTTAAAGCTAATTAAATACTCTTTAAAGCAATTCCAATAACATTAAAAAAGAAAATGTTCATGGCACCTATCATAAGTGGTTTTCTCAAAAACTTAATTACGATATCATACAGTATACACATGTAAAGTTAGTATATTCTCTTTTTTCAGCACTATGTTTAAAAAACCCAAAGTTCTTTAATCTTTGCACATGCTCAAATTTTCGAAAACTTATTACGGCGTCTTATAGGTTTTCGAAATTCGTGTACCAAATTTGAAGTCCGTAGATATTTAAGGTTTCAGGAAGACAGAAACAGACGGACCAATTGATTGCCGAGATCCTCCCAGCAAATGCCATTTGTCAACTTTTGGCAATTAGCAACCTCAACCCCAGGGGTATTGATATACAATATCTCATTGAGAGTTTTGTGAATCTCCTATTCTAAAATGAACTTTAGAATTTCTTTTATATATTTTTTTATAAAAGATTTATAGTTTCGCTTATATTTAAAATTCAAAAATTACTAACTTCATACAGAAAGTACTAATTTAAAAAACAATCAATTTCATATAGTGCAATTTAATTTGTCAACTTTCTGAAATTTTGGAACCCAACCCTTGGATAAGGTATATTGAAAAATAGCGAGAAATCTTAAAGCGCAATTGGCATTACACCGATCTTTAATTGCTTAAATTGATATTTAAAAATAAGGGGATTAAATAGTGTATTATTTGTTTACAATTTTAATTTTTTGTAACAAAGGGACATCGGATGTGCCCAAACTTCTAATGATTAATTATTAATTTCTTTCTTTTTTCTAATGTGCCCAAATTATTGTTGATAATTACTGGAATGTCACAGTTATCGCAAGTCTTGATGAAGTATTTATTGCTATGGGAATAATCTGTTACTAATTAAATCTATTATTTAAAAATATTATAATTGAATGATGCTTTATTTCTTTAAAAAATTTAAAATTCATATAGAAACATCACACGTCAAAAAATTAATGTACTACGTCAAAACCCCCGACTACTAGTGGAAGGGCGTCAAGCATCATGGAAACAAATCCCCCAAAATCCTTCCAACAATCCAATTTGTCAACTTTCCGCAATTAGCAACCTCAACCCGCGGACGAAGTGGAGAGATTGAAAAATGGCCCAGGTGGCGAGGCCTTGATGAAGTATACTTTCCCATTAAAAAAAGGTCTGCTGCAAGACGAATGGCTCGGGTTCCTCTGGGGGTCAAGCAAACCTCTGTCTTGTTTGCGAGCTTGTGTTCTATGTTTCGTTCCACTTGGAAGTTTTCTGTGGGCAGATGGCGAGGCGTGCTTGATGAGGTATTTTTATAGTGGCGGAGATTGTGGCAGGAAACATGGTGTGGAAAATCGGACATATGTTTCGGAATTTGTGGGAGGGTCGGTGAAGATTGTGTTATTTCTTTACAATAGGTTTTTTCCATTTGTGAAATGTGTAGTGAACATTAAATATATCAACAAAATAACAACGTTTTAGTTGTATTCATAAAGCGCTCAATGAATTTTCACTTAAGTTTTAGTTTCGTGCAATGTTACAGTTACTTGTCACAGTTACTATGATTACGTAAATTAGCCATACGGTAAAAAAAAGAACTGAGAGCATTATGCTCAATCAGACAATAAAGAAAGAAGAACAAATATCTATACAAAACCACCTATACATCAACTACAAAACCAATAAAAATTCAACTTCTTGATGCAGTTGAGAGTTAAATTTTTTATGACAAATATTTATTTCGATGATATAAACATGATTATTGACTTTTAAAATAAATTAAAACGCAAAGAAGCCATTTTTTACCTCGAAAACTGAAAGAAAATAAAATGACTGAAAAAAATCGAAAACAATTCCTTAGTTATTTAAAGGGATGCTAAGCAGCTCACTTTTTTTTAAAAATTTTTGATGTTATGCCATGGCGAGGCTCTTATTAAATGCTTCTTATTCGTGTTGATTTTAATTTCACTACCTTTTTGTGCATGATATAGTTTCTCCTAAAGGTAATAAGTGAAGAGTGTAAGTGTTAAAGCAATAAGTTTCATAAACTTATATATTTTTTTTGGCATAATATAAATTCCCAGTAATAAGTGTAAACTAATAGGTAAGTATTTCTTTACCAACCCCCTTTTCGTACATTAAAAGGTAGGTATGTTGTTTTTACGTCTAGTCAGTGTTTGTAGCCCCCACTAATTGGGGTTTGGGGGTGGATCAGGGGTTGAGAGATGTGATACTAACGAAGCGGGAAGTGGTGTGGGGATTTCTCAGGTGCCTCCTTATGTCCACGAAAAAATGCCTTCTTCACTCGCCCTCCTTTTTTTTTAGGATAGGAAACCTATCTTGAAGCCCATTTAGTGAATACAACATGTTTTTTTTATAAAAATTATATAAAAAGTAATTGTTTTATTTACAAAATATCTCTTTAAAGCTTCTTCAGTTAAAATTGTTTATTATAATTAGTTTTAAAATCGGAAGATTTTTTTTTTTTTTTTTTTTAAAAAGAAAATTAAATAAAGTTTTTATTATTGTTCCGGGCTTAAACGAAAACTCCATTGAATTGTCTTATAAAAATAATGGTGACTGTTTTGTTTAGATATTAAACGAATTTTTTTCTGTGATTTTATTAATTCGTTTTGAGACACATTAGTTTCTTAGGATAATTGCTATAAGTTTAAATATTGCTTTGGAATTTTATTTTAATTTAGTAGGTTACAAAGTTATAAAATGCGTATGAAAATATCTCTACGTTATTTTTTTTTCTGAAAATCTTATACATAAAAATATAAAATTATTTCTTCGCTTCTCTGAATTTTTAAAATATATTCCAAAAACGAGAAAATAATTCGAACGCCATTAAAAGTCCATCCAAACAAAACACACAAAAAAACTCAAAAGTATCTCACACAAAGACTCAGAGTATTTTTAATAAATAAGCATGCAAATTAATTCTATTCAAATCCCTGAGTCATAAATCACTGAGATTTTAAAAATTCCTCTGTATATGTCACACTAATCGGAATAAGATTTAGTTATTTTATTTAGAGCCTCTGAGAAGAACCGATACCGAATAATGCAAATCAGTCTCGAATATCTCATTGAATCTGAACAAAGAACTCGGAACATCTCTAAGTACGTCATGGAATTTAAATGGCGGCGCTTTTTGTCCGGCCTCCTTCAAGCGTAGTTTGAAGTAACAAAAGTTATGCTAATAAATATTAGTTTCCAATCCCTCCTGTTCATAAAAGAGGACATGTATGTTGAAGATACTAAGCAAAGAATAGTCGTTCTTTATTGCTTGTTCTTAGAAAATAAAGTGGAAAAGTCTTTGAAAATCATAATTTGGTAACTCTTTTTAATCTCACAAAATACGGTCATTTCAATCTCTCCAAATCTTTATTTAATTCGTTATTTCATTTCTTTTTCACAAAAATTAGTCTTCTTTTTAGTTTTACAGTTCTTTCTCCATTAAAATTTTAACAATATAGTATCATTTTAGTATGTATTTTATATTCAGTTTTAAAACAATATTTTCTAAAGAATGGATTATTAGTCGATTTTGTTACGCATTTCCGATTATAAAATACGAAACAGTTCGGAATTATTAACGATATAGAGCTTTTAAACAAGTAGAACACAATTGTTCTAATTTCTGACTCAAACCATGTAAATGACATACACTTGTGTGTACAAAAGCTTTTGATGTATTTTATAAAAAATAGACCACTTCTTAATTTCACTTTATACATCAGGTTGATTGCATTAACGTATGAATTTACGCAGTGCCCTTTTTCATACGCAATGGTCTATTTGATAGCGAGATTATATGCAATTTAAAACTAGATTATATGCAATTTTAAAATATTTTATTTCATGTTTATTAATTATTTTATCACAAAAATTTAAAATCATTGTTGAATTACAATTATCTATGCCAAAAAACATCCTTATTCTATTTAACATTATATTTAAAAAAATAAATAATAGTTATTTAACCACTCAACGATTGTATAATTTTCGAGAAAAGTCTCGATTTTCTTTCAAGAAAATTATATAAAAATGCGTTTAACAGCATATATTTTTATATTAAATTTCTCATTTGTCTATAAGTTGAAATTTAAAAAAAAATCTCGGGAAAGTTAACATTCATCTAAGAAAAGCCAACAGCCTCAACCATATTAACGTGATGGACGGGTTTAAAATATGTACGATGTTCCTATTTTAACCCTCCAATGCATACTGTTGCCATATGATAACAAGTAACATAATCCACTTTATTCCATTAAAGTAGAGCCCCCTTTCGACAAATCTGTGTGTTTTTGTGTGTATTCATTCAGTGTATTCAAAAATAAAGAGTTAAGTTATTAACTGTTGTGAAATTACTTCTTTGGCTGTATTCAAAGTATAAAAATATTATTAATATTAGTATTAAATACAAACAAATTGTTTTGAAAAAATAATTATAGTTCAAAATGGTTATTTTGAAATGTATCTGATAGTTTTCTTGTCATTCCTATCAAAATTGGAATTTTGTAGTTGTTTTTTGCTATATAGAAAACATTTTAAAAATTGAAATTATTTAAATTCCAATTAATGCAGCTATTTTTTTTCTCTATTTTCCCAAAATGCATGATTATTTAAGATACAAATATATATTTTTGGGATGAAAAAAAAATCATGCAGTGCAGTGTTATAATATGTATGATAGATCCTATTTTAACTGTTATCTACAAATAACATTCATTTTTCTATTGCATTCTGTGGAGAAAGGGTTATTCTCTGACATCTGACAATGATTAATTTGCCATTGAGAGCGCGATGCTCTTGAATCCGTTGGATTATGCCGGAGAATAATAGAGCAGTTCTGTACTTCACCAACGACAATGCAAGTGGTTCCAGGCCAGTGTTAGACCCAGGGCACAGGATATTGTGCATTTGTGAAAGGGGTGTCAGGAAACCCTTTCGAGGAAAATATACCCATGGAGAGTTTGTGGCTGAAGCCACGTAATATTATTCTCAGTGCAAAATAGTTTTAAAATATGAATAATAAATCAAGCAAGAATATTTTCAAGCTAATGTGGTGTAGATGTTAGGTCAGTGTTTTAATATTAATATTAATATTGTGCATTTGTGAAAGAGGTTCAGGAAACCCTATTGAAGTAAATATACCCACGGAGAGTTTGTGGCTGAGGCCACGTAATATTATTCTGAATGGAAAATATTATTTTAAATATGAATAATACATCGCAGCAAGAATATTTTCAATTTTATGTGGTGTAGATGTTAGGTCAGTGTTTTAATATTAATGAGATATTATTAATATTGTGCATTTGTGAAAGGGGTGTCAGGAAACCCTTTCGAGGAAAATATAACCACGGAGTGTTTGTGGCTGAAGCCACGTAATATTATTCTCAATGGAAATTTTTTTTAAAATATGAATAATACATCGAAGCAAGAATATTTAAATTTATGTGGTGTAGATGTTAGGTCAGTGTTTTAATATTAATGAGATATTATTAATATTGTGCATATCTGAAAGGGGTGTCAGGAAACCCTTTTGAGGAAAATATACCCACGGAGAGTTTGTGGCTGAAGCCACGTAATATTATTCCCAATGGAAAATAGTTTTAATATATGAATAATACATCGAAGTGGGCTGTGAGGCACCATGTGGTCAGTGTCTCGATCTACGGATCGGAAGGTTCCGCGATCGAGTCCTTGTCGCTGAAAACTCACCGAGTATATGCGGAGTACGTGCTCGTTAAATCTGTTGGGTCCGAAAGTAGTGTGGGTGGTCACTGCGCAGTTTCAAACGGGTACAGGGTCCTGGAGACTATTTCTCTCCCCTTCAGGGACATGTCTAAATTGTGGAGGTGGAACGTGATAGATGGCAGCATCTGTCACGTATATGTGTGCAAGTGAGTGCGAGTTTGTGCGCTGTGACTGTCTTACTTGACGAAGGTTTATAAGCGGCTCTCTGAGCGAGCATACAAGCCTGAAAATATATGTAAATAAACCAACCAAACAACGAATACATCGAAGCCAGAATATTTGCAAGTTTATGTGGTGTAGATGTTAGGTCAGTGTTTTAATATAATTGAGATATTATTAATAGGAGAGATGGTCATGCTTCATGATCGATTATCATAGTACGATTAGTGATAATTGAATGTGTCACAGTAATATACTTAAATATATAGAGGAGACAGGGGCTGGTTTTCCTATGGGTAAGTTTTTCATCAGGTTTTATATTAGAACTGAACCATTAGGGTTTATATCAGCTGACTGCTTATTATGAAGCAGCCACCTTACAAGAATCGTAGTTCAGTTGGTCACGTTTTATTGTTGTTACAGTTGTTTTTGGATTTTTTTTAACTCTGAGTAACTTTTCATACAAAGATTCAAGTCAAAATTAAACGTACTTTTATTAAACTTAAATATTTATTATTGCGGATACTAAAAAATGGTTTATCATAAGATATTTTAAACCTCTACTCATCAAGGTTCTATTAAAGTAAAATAATCTCGATGGATCAGGTTTTACATAATTTCAATTAATTGTAATTTTAAGACTATTTAAAATGAGGAATTTAACTTATTCATTATAATGTTGTGCTACGAGAATTTTATTGTAATTTATAAATTTTCTACATGGTATAAGTTGTTAAATTTAATTATGTGCAGGGTAATGTAATAATATCTTTGAAAAAATAATTCTGTAAAATTTTGCGCATAACAGACAAACCTCTAAAACTTTTTTCCCCTTGGGCGCCATTATTCCAACATTCTTTTTTACAAATACAAAACAACGCGACAAAAAAAAACTCATTCCTCGCAATCCCAACATCTATGCTTAAACCAAAACAAATAGAACCCCCCAAACGACAGTCCCTGGGAAATCAGAATGGAATTAAATTTGAATATTCATCAACCAAAAGCGCCACTACGTTCAACTTCCACCCCCTTTGAGAAATACAAAAAAAGCAAAACTTCAACGTCTAAACATCAGTCTTCTTTCTGGAAGCCAACAAAATTTTATGAAAATTACAAGACCGACAAGTGAAGGCAGAAGTCTACCCTTAATCCCATGCCTGAAGGATATTAAGAGTACCCCCCTAGAAGTACCCTCAGGGATTGAGGTACCACCATCAAATTAATTCTAACTATAATTTGTCACTTTAATGAGTTTCGGCAATGCAAACCGCCGACCGACTTGGCTGTGTATCTGGAAATTTAAAACCAGGTTGGTTGGGTTTGGAAATAAGATGTATAATTGGAGACCGAAGGGGTTTGCTTTGTTGATTGAATTTGGGGTTTGGATAACCACAAGGATGTGATTTTTTAAACCTCTTAACTATTTAATAATTTTCAAGAAAACGGTCATAACAGTGGCAAATTTGTATCAATGAAAATAATCTGAAAATATGTTTATGAACAATGTTTATATATTCTTTTCAAATTTTTCATTGTTTATTTTTACCTTAAATTAAAAATAAAATGTTTTTTTATGACGTTTTTGTTGTTGTACTTTAGCTTTAACCCTCTAATGCATACTGTTACCGCTTGGTAACAAGTAACATAATCCACTTTATTCTATTAAATTAGAGCTCCTTCTCGACCAATCTGTGTTTTTTTCATCTATTACATTTCATTTTAAAGTTTTAGTTACTAATAATCCTCATAGATGACAGTAGTAAAAGTGTATTCAAAATTAAAGAGTGAGGTTATTAACTTTTGTGAAATTACGTTTTTGGCAGTATTCAAAGAATAATAATATTAGTATTAAATACTACTAAATTGTTTTGAAAAATTAATCATAGTTAAAAAGGGTTATTTTGAAATATTTTTAGTAGTTTTCTAGTCATTATTATCAAAATTTTAATTTTGCAGCTGGTTTTTGTCAGGTGGAAATTTTTTTAAAAATATAAATAATTTAAATTCTAGTGCAGTTTATTTTTTTTAGTATTTTTCCCATAATGTGTGAGTATTAAAGATACATATATATTTTTTGGGATGAAAATAAAAATTCATGCATTAGAGGGTTAAACATATTGACTCGTTACAACTGAAGACCTCAACTCTCCTGGAGCGTTACTATACTTCCCGCCACCCTTATTTGAAACACTTCAGGGATGGAAAACAGTTTTTTTTGCCCTCGGTTTTGACCAAAAAAAAAAAACGGTTTTTCATAAAGCCGGTTTTAATGTTCAGTAAAACCGAAAATCCGGTTTTTGAAACACCGGGTTTTTTTTTCTGAAGAACCGCCATCCCTACCGTTTTTTATTTGGTTGACGGCGAGTATAGTGAACACCTACTAACGAAAACACCACGAGAGCGAGAAATGGAGGACGAAACCTCACTCCGTCATTTTCACAGAAACAAGAAGGAAAGAGTTAAAGTTTTGTTGCTTTTTTTTATTCAACTGTAAAACATCAAAAGTATGTATTATTTCCTCAATGTAGAAATAGGAACTGGATTTATTCTCATTTATATTTGATTAATTCTTTTTGATCTCAAATCACTTTTTTTAAATTCGTTTTCTAAAGTAAATAAAAAACACCAGATGGTGCAACCCAGTACGATGGGACAATTCATTAAACATTCGAAGCATTCTTAGAACTGTCAAGTGGTTAATTTAACTATGAAAGAAGAACAAGATCACAACTTTATTACATACAGATAAATATACTTTGATTTGAACTAGTTTTTTAAAGTTCATTTTAGTTCCCTTTTTCCATGAATCTAACTTCACTTACAATCTTTTCAGAAATTTAATGTTTCAAGATTTCTTCAAACAGATTTAGTTTAAAAATTAATGAAATTCACTCTTAATTTCATTATGTATGAAAATAATATGAGTGGGAAAAAAGAATTTCTACGAAGCGATAATAGCGTTAATAGCACTATACAGAAATAACTAATAAATGTTGACAGTTGACTTTTGAATATTATATTTAAATAACACAATAAAGAAAATTCAAAGACGTCAATAAAATTACTCAAACTTAACTAATAATTTGTGACAGTTCACTATTTTTAAAATTACTACAAAGTACTAATAACTAAATAATCCTCTAAAGCCTATATTTCTTAAATTTAATTACTCAGAATAAGTTTTTTAGGAAAACTATCCACGTACACACGTAACACGTCACCAAACTGTTATTTATAGCAAACTCGCGCAGATCAGGTAAAGTGCATTATGCTCTGTTCCGCCCGCAGTCATGAGATGTCATAAAAATATGACGTATCTTGCTTAGGTGAAGTAAATTTATGACAAGCTGGTTCATTTATTAATGGGTTTTTCTCCCAGGGGGATTTTAGTTAACAATGCAGAAATTTAACAGTTTATTTGTCTTTGACATTTAACTCCATTGAAGAAACAGCTAACACGCTGCAGATGTAAAGAATACTTGAAATGGATTCCTAAGGCAAAATTTAAATATGATTGTTTAGAGAAAGGCGATGTGCATGTGTTAAATGACGCATTTTAAAGGATTTGTTAATGGAATTTGCATTATTTTTAATGATTCAGAAAATAGTTTTATCTATTTTTATGAGTATTAAATGAGTATACTTTTAATTGACATGTAATTTACAATTTAATTCGTCCAAGAACCCCTTAAAGTGTCCATTGCAGTCGTTGAGGGACGAGATGAACCTCGACTCCTTCACCTCAACCTCCTTCAAGGCATCTTGGACGACTTTGCACACCTCCCTGACCGTCTTGGCCACGGTGCCTTTCCATATTTGCACTCTCTCCACTTAGAACTTGCTCAACTGGTACAACAATTTCGACTGCGCGGTCATCATATCCGATGGAACCAGCATGGTCGCCGGTACAACCAAGTAGCTAGCAGTTATTTAAGATTATTTGGCAATTATTGGGCATAATTTCCATATTGAGTTAACGGAAAAAAGAACTTGCATTCATAATAATTTTCCAAAATTACATTAATTTTAAGTTTCGTTGTTGGCTTTTTGTATCGCTGTATTTGGCATAATTAAAGTATATACCTTAAAATATATACTCGAAGTGTTTTTAGGTTATATATATATATATATATATATATATATATATATATATATAATATATATATATATATATATATATATTATTTTGTTGTTTTCTACAGTTAAAAAATTTTGGCATTATTTCAAAAACCATACAAAAAATTAAAATTATTTTTTGTATCTTATGGAACTCTTATTTTTGACCTAAAATAAGCTTATTTTGTGAATATCAGTAGTTTCTGTAGTGTAGTAAATGTTTGGGACTGAAAGGGTTAAAAGAAACCTGTTTAAGATTATGAAAAGGGTTTTCTCAGTAGCAAATATTAAGATTGGGTATTCTGCAACAATTTATAAAAATATTTGTTCAATTAAATTCAAAAATACCCAATATCAATCAGAATAATTAATTACCCAAAAAAGTGCGAGCATTCTCTTTCAAAAACAATTACCTGACTTTATCAACTTCAGCAAATTCTCTTTTAAATCTACACATCACACTCGTCAATGCTATACCGTAGCAAAAAAGGGCTTATAAACAAAATTATTAAACAGACCATCAGCCCTTTTTGCGTTAAAATACAGAATCAATCGCAATAATATCAATAACGATTATTAGTGCCGAAGCCCTCCAAGTTCATTCAAAAGTATGTTCTTCTAGCAACGTTAACAATTTGATTTCATCAGTTCTGCAGCCGCCCGAAGCAATCGAATGAAATAACAATGGCTGGGGCAGGAACAAAGGGAACCGACTAAATCCCTAACGAGGCTAACCCTCCTTCGGAAAGAAAGACCCTTGAAACGGGGATGCTAAGGATGTGGCATCTGGTCATTTGCATTTGTTATTTGGAGAGGATCAGAACTACTTGTTTGATTGGAGACCTAGAAATACATTATTTCAAAAAAGAATTATTTTTTTAATAATGACTCCTATGTTGCATATTTTTGTTAAATATTGTTGTAATATCGTAAATATTTTACTGTGACGGATGTCATCAGAAATAATCGTAAGGGAAATTTGTAAAAATATATGAGGATACATAAGAGCAATTCTACCAAAATTTTAAATTTTATGTCCCTTGGGCATAACTTTTAAAAAAATTAATATTTCTGTACCATTTTTTCTTATTATACTAAAAGACGGGTTCTTTTACAATTGCAAAACGTAATTTTAAAGCAAAGGAACTCCAAAAAAATTTTAGAACACGAAACAATACAGAAAAGTCCTTACCATCGTGTGTCCCGAATGTCAAATTTTTTGTTTAGGGCTCAATCTAGTACTTTTTTTAGCTAAAAATTACATTCATTTGGATTTTAAATTGAACTAATACTGTAGCTTAACGAATTCCTTCCATTGAATTTTGACTTTTAACATTTATAATGCGTTTTTCTCGTTTCCTAACCTTGTCCCTGGGTTTTGGTACATTCACTGACCTCATTCCTAAAGAGGTGAAGAGAGGCACTATATTGAGCTACAGTGATTCTTCAAACATGCTAACTATATGGCAGAAAACTGATATTTCAGTTAGCAGCCGCATATTGTTGCTAAAATTCACCAATAAGCCCAAATTAAATAAAAACTCAGTGAAATTGGCTGCGAGGCTTTATTGCTTTCCTTACAGTCTCCCAGGTTTAAGGTTAATTTTTGCTTGATAATTGAAATTTTTTCTATAAATATGTTTAAGTGGAGTACAAGAAGTAAAAAATCCCTTTTTATTAAACTGGAGTTAGTTTCAGCCTAAAAAAGACCGGAAAACAGCGTGAATGTCCTTTCCTTCCGTTCCTGACCTTCCGATCCTTACCGTCGTAATGATCTAGGGATGGAAAACCGAAACCAGTTTAAAGACTAACCGGTTTTTTGCGATTTCGGTTTCATTGAAAAACAGTTAGTTTCGTAAGGCTGGTTTAGACCGGTTTCTTTAGAATCGGTGTTTTTTAAAAACTGTCATCCCTTATTATAATTTTTTGTTTTTTACAAATGAGCTTTGCTAAAATTTTTTTCGTAATTCTAGAACCCTTATAAACCTTTTGATAAACATTTAAAGAGATTTTTAAAAAATAAATTTTACAAGTTTTTAATACCTGAAATTAAAAATTATGGTAGAACTGCCCATAAATACAATATTTTTGCTTTTGAATTACAAAAATTGAAAATACGTGTTGATAAGATTTTCTAAATTCTTATAAAAAAAAGTAACCCAATTAATGTTAAAATAGTTAATAACCCGGATCAATAATTTTTTTTTTAATTTTGAATTTTTTTAAATCTTTAGTGGACAAGTATCAGATATTAGCCTTTGATAACAACAATCAGTATTTATTTCTATTAATAAAAATAAGTTGAACGAGAGTCAATAAGATATTTAATTTCTTAAAAAATATTCTTTTTTTCTCAAAAGTTTCAAGAAGTTCTTTTAGTAGTTAATTTGAAAGGCATTTTGCACTAAAAACAATGTTCAAATAATCTGTTAACCACAAATAAGTGATACGGCCTTTAATTTGCATTTATAGCACAAAAAATGCGTATTTTTTAGTTTAAGACGCGTCCCTAAGTAACTACATATTAAACATATTTTTTTTTAAATTCTTTGAAAAACATACTTTTTAGCATATATTTGCATGAAAATTATGTTTAGATTAAGAATTTACGAGTAGGATTTCACTCGGCTCTTAAGGGGTTAAAAATGAAGTCATAAGCAGTTCTCGAGAAAGAACCTCAAGGGAGGAGTTGGATAAAGAGGTGAATTAAAGATCACTTTGAATCGATGAAGAGGTTAACGATTGAGGCCATTAAAAGATTCGGGAGGACCTAGGACATGCCCTCCGGAAAAAGAGAGGACAGAGAAGTCGATGATTATTGGTTTGACTGCGGTTTGGGATTCTCTTTGGTAGAGATTTTAAATCAATATGTCGTATTTCGATTTCAAATTTTCTTATTCTTTCTGAACTTATAGGGTAGACTAACCAGTGAATGAACGCTTACCCACAATTTGTTTTAAGAAAATTCATACATTTTAAGAAAATATAGCTTGTGGGTTTATGACAATGTGAACACATCTGTCATTATATGCAAATTCTACAAAAAAAAAATGGAGGTGATTTTATATTGCATTGCTTTGGGTCTTTTGGCGGTTCAAAGGACAATCAATCAGATGTCAGAAAGCTTCCATTTAGATGAGAGGAAGTCAGTGTTGCCAATCCATCCAGTAGAATGATTTTTAATCCTTACTTTTTAAATGTATTTACCAACTGTTCATTCACTGGTCAGTCTACCCTATAGAAAGTAATTTTGTTTTAGAGAAGAACCATTTGGTTGCTCGGTTAGGTTAGGCCTGATTTATCGTCACACTAGAGCTACACGAGGGCTATTGGTGACGGGCGTCGTATTTTTCAACCACAGTCAAGTGACAAGCCGACACCTGAATAGGCACCCAATGCAACCGTTAATTTAACCTGCACTACCTTACACCGGGTATTATTCTTCGGACATTTTTGGCTGCACGGGCCGTTTATAGGTCGGCAGTTATTTTGGCGATGCCCGGACCTGAGACCTTTCGCATGCTAGGTGAGTGTCTAACCGACTGGGTTCCCCAGCCCCTCTGGTTGCTAGAAGATGACTGTTTATAAGTTTTTGAATTGTGGGTTTCTCTAAAAGGTTTTAGAGATGTATTGAGTTTTCAGTTTTTTATATTTTAACAAATATGTTAAAAAATCAATTTTTTAGGTAGGCAATTAAAATTCAAGTTGTAAGCAATTAATTTTTACACTATAAAAATCATCTAATTTGCCACCACAGTGTGATAGTAAAAGTTCGGCCTTCAGCCTGTGCTGTGAATTCACTTGTAAAGTTTATTTTGTGGTACAGACAAAAATGCTTGCTTCACTAGCAGCGACTGGATGCACCTATCTATTCTGTTTAAACGCTTTTTGGGGTAAGTTGTTCATAAGACTGATGCTGTACATCATTAAAAATATCAATTTTCGGTAAAAAAAAAGCATTATAACATTTTGATGTAAAAAAATATATATTCTTGAAATGTGCAGCAATTGCCAATATATTTTTTTACTGTGTATTTATAATTTTGCAACAGTTTATGTTTTGCTTTCCTTGATAAAATCAGATATTAATCTAATTAAAGGCAATTACAAATATAATGAGTGATATAGAGATTTCATTTAAAATTCAAACGCCTAGTGAAAAATAAATCGGGTTTCATTTTGCGTATTTTTCATTACGGACAAAAAAAAATCTCAAAATCCCAGTTTAACAAAGCTATACATAACTACAAAATATCTCTATGACGTTTCCTTTCAAGTCACCCCATCCCTATGCAACACGCAAGTCATCCACAAGAATTCCATTAACATCTTCACAGCGAAACAAACGCACAGCCCTAGGTTATTTCTTTCAAATGCAAAATTGTTTAGTGGGGGAGGGGCGTTGAGTTGTTTTTGAAAGCCAGGAACTGTCTTCGCCTGTGGGGTATTTTAGTGTGAGGGCCCACGGCGAAAATAATCGACACCGAAAGGGCCTGTCATAAAGGGCGCGCCCCTTTGTGGATCTTTTCCGGGGCTGGTTTGAGGAGGAAGGATCGTTTTTCCCGACATCTTCGAGAGGATGGGGAGCGTCTTTTTTGGAGGGATGAGATGTTAGAGTTATTTTAACGAGAGTAGTTGTTTCGTTGATGGGTTAATTTTAGTTGCTAAGATCATAGTCTGAAATGTTTTTTTGTACGTTGTGATGGTAAAAGTGCAGCCATCACCTTATTAGCCTGTGAATTTATGTCTGCTGTAAAATTAACTGTGTGGTGTTTGGAAGGATGAGATGTTAGAGTTATTTTAACGAGAGTAGTTATTTCGTTTATGGGTTAATTTTAGTTGTTAATATCATAGTCTGAAATGTTTTTTTGTACATTGTGAGGGTAAAAGTGCAGCCATCACCTTGTTAGCCTGTGAATTTATGTCTGCTGTAAAATTTACTGTGTGGTACAGGCGAAAATGTTTGCTTCAGTCTTCAGAGTTTAGGGGCTCAGTGGCTGAGAGGTATTACTTGTCCGCCTCATAAGCCCAAGTTTGCGGGTTCGTGCACCCAATTGAGTAGTCAGATTTTATGGACGGAAAAATCTTGGGCATGCATGTTATGTATGGTATGGTATGGTATGATACATATATATTCCAGCTTGTGTGCTTGTTCAGAGAACCGCTTATAAGCTTTCGTCAAGTGTGACAGACACAGAAAGAATTTTACAGTCACAAAGAAATGAATAACACATAGACAAATAACAACATTTATTGACAGCCACAAACATCCATGCCTGACCGGGATTCGAACCCGACCCCAGCAGCTCCAAAGTCTAGTACACTAACCATTCAGCCACCGGGGCGGCGCTTGTTAAGTGATTGTGTGGCACGTTCCCTTGAGTACCCGTTTGACTTGGGTTCTCTCGGCAAAATTAAGTCTTGGCATACTTCAACATAGGCAGTGAACTCAGATTCATAGTAATCTGTAACAAAAAATACTTTTAAAAGATCTAATCAACACCGTACGTTTTATTATTAATTAATGAGTTAAAGTCTACTTGATCACCTAGAAAAAACAGGAGTAATATATGTTATCGTTATTCGTACACTCTTAAAACAAAAGAGTGAAATCCACTCCAGTTGGAGAAGTGCCTTTTCGACACTGGAAAGGATTGAATATTAGCTCAGGCTGAGTTGAAATCACTCGTTTGGAGTGATCCTGTCATTGGTTTAACACACAAAAAATCCACTCTTTCCGGGTAAGTGCATTTTCCAGTCTGGAGGAGTGAAATTAACTCAGACTGAGTTCAAATCCACTCTTTTGTTTTAAGAGTGTAGACTTTCTCTCGGTCTTTTGACGCGAAACGGGGTGACTTCCGTAGAAATCAAGACACTGTAACGTGTAAGCAGGGGATTTTTTTGTATATTTGTTTTCAGTTATTTATCTTTCAAACTAAGCTTTTTACTTATTGTTTCTCTTTTCTATTGTTCTATTAATGCTTCCCCTCCCTTTTAGTTTCCGTAGTTTTTTCTCTACAGTGATGAGGCCTCTATAAAAGGAGCTTCTTAAGTGACTGTTTGCTTTTCCTAAGAACGATTAACCCTGAGGAAGAATTCGGTTTTCCGATTTTTGTTAAATAGTTTATTTGCATTAATTTATGGGTTTTTCGGGACATTTTACTTTTTTCGGTTTAATTTTACAAGCATCAAGTGTTTTTTTTTTACAGCTAAATAGTAAATATCGTGCTGGGTAGTTTGATCGCTATTGAAATTCAAATAACTGTTTGTCAATGTGAGAGAGATTCTACTAATATCTTAATAAAAGGCAAACTAAAACACTATTTGGCGGTTATGTACTGTTAGCAACACGAGAACTGCTCACACGTGTCGCAGCCATGGTTTCTAGTTGGCGAAGATGCATTATATCTGTATAAACTTGAAAAAGCCAGCGTTTGCTATATAAAAGAATAATTACTATTTTTTACAATGTACTGACTGGCTAAAAGCCAGTTTTGAACTTCCAAATATATATATTCACACTGTTAAAAAAAATCTGAAATATAACGGAAAGTTACAGGCAGCAAAGTTACTAAAAAATGTCCGTAAGTTTCCGTTTCTCGTAACACAGTCTTACGAAAACATTCGCGTGTTATAGATATTTCCTGCAGGCAGGGTAAAAGTCGAACCTATGGCCGGTATATTAATCCTTTCCCATACGTCACGAGAGCCAGGTACGTTGACCACGGCACCACCACGGTCACTACACTACTACACTATAAAAACAAGGGAGTATTATTACACTTGTTTTGGGTTTATGAAATGCTAAAGGGTGTAAATATACATCGCTTGTGGTATTAGCACCAAAATAGATGTTATCATTCACTCAAAATGGTTTTTATTTAAACTTTAGAAAAAAAATCTGTGTTAACATACATCAAGAAAGGTATAACTGTAACCTTCCGACGATATTTTGAAAACAGAGCACCAAATGGGCTGTGAGGCGCCCTGTGGTCAGAGTAGCGATCTACTGATCGGAAGGTCCCGTGATCGAAACCTGGTCGCTGAAAACTCACCGAGTAAATGGGGAGTACGTGCTCGTTAAATCTCTTGGGCCCGAAAGTCCTGTGGGCGGTCATTGCGCAGTTTCCCACGGGTACAGGTTCCTGGAGACTATTTCTTTCCCCTTCAGGGACATGTCTAAATTGTGGAGATAGCGCTTGATAGATGGCAGCATCTGTCCCGTATATGTGTGCATGTGAGTGTGTGTGTTGTGACTGTCTTTCTTGACGAAGGTTTATAAGCGGCTCTCTGAGCAAGCACACAAACCTGAAAATATACGTATATCAACCAACCAACCAAAGCACCAAATTCGATGTACCGGGAGAGCAAATATCTCTGTGCCACTACTACTACTACTACAATTCGGTGTTACAGATCGAGATTCGAGCCAATGTAAATACTTTCGCGGCCATACTTTCACTAAGTTCATCCATTGAAAACGCAAGGTAAGCGAAACAATTATGTTTATTATTTATATAGATAAGCAACCTGCAACTGAATAATTTAATTGAAACCCTAAATTTTCAGATTAGTATTTAATTTGAGGATTTCAAAAATCACAATCTAACAATTCTGGTTGTAACGGAAAATTGGTGTGGAAATTGAAGCAGTGTTGCTAATTTATTCGTGATAAGCATGGTTTGAATCTTAGTTTTAAAATTGCTATAGGTAGAAAACTTATTTCAACGTACATTTATTACTTTTAAATGGTTGTCTGTATGTGTTTGCAGTTTGCATTCAGTTATTCCTAAATAACAGCATGAGTTAGGTGTTTAAGTACACAAAAATCACTGGTGGCACCAAAAATGGTGGCAACAGAGTCGCCACCAAATGTGGTGTTTCTACACACCATTTTAATTATCGGTGTTTCATTACACCTATTTACTGGTGGTGTTTCCTTACACCACTTTTGGTGGCTACTTTGTTGCCGCCATTTTTGGTGTGAAGTAACACCAAAATTATTTACAGTGTAGGGAAAACGGGTCTTTTGATAAATTTATAGATAATTGTACAGTAATACTCTATACTTTTAAATAAACCGAAATTTTCTATGATAAAATAACAAAAATATTATGTTTCACATAAAATATTTTTAAGTGGATACTTAAAGCACAAACCTTCATTTTTACACCCAAAAAACCCCTATAGCCATCTAGTAGCTCTACTGCGAAGGTAATTCAACAACCAGAAAGCCATAGTTTGCCGACATCTGCAGTATTCAATTTGAGACAGACCCCCTTATTGCGGCAACAAGATCGGAATCTCTGAGTCGAGCATTAGAGCTCTTTGTAGCTGGCCCAATGCCCCTTAATGAATTGCGAGGAAGGAAGGCACCCCCCAACCGTATACGTTTTAATTGTAACGAATGGCTCTCTTTAATTACACGCGGCCACAGTTAGCGTGTAAGGTGCATCGTCGTCTGAGCACTCTTGTGATTTAATAAAAATCGTCTGTGTGGTAGGGAAGGTCCATTTTTGTAATCTCTGAATGGCAATCTTGTGCAATTATTATAATGCTATGTCCACACTACGACAATAAAAATGGCAAGAAATTGCGCGTGCATGGAAATGCATATACAATTTGTGCCATTCGAGGTAGGTGCGCGCGCATGCCAGACCAAATTGTATATGCATTTTCATGCGTGCGCAATTTCTTGTCATTTTTACTGTCGTAGTGTGGACAGCCTTCGAAAGATTAAAATGTTTAATTGTGCAATGTTTCTATGCACATAGATTTGGACCCAAGTATTTTTATAATTAAAACTACGTAAAGCTTTTCTCTGTTAAAAAAATTATTTTGATATTGTCTACATTTATTAACGAGGAACAGTTCAAATATAATTTAAATCGGTGAACGTATAAAAACTATTAACATTTAATTTTTATCCTTATATTCCACCTTACCGAGAGAACAGAAATATAAACTAATAACTTTTGGAAGAGCTATCTACAAAGTAGTCTGTATATATTTACCCTCCCAATATTTATAGTTCCAAGACTAAAATGTACACCCCATAAATTTCACTCCGCGCGATTGAATAAGAAAGAATAACACCCAACACCACATAAAGCAAAATTTATCCCCGCAATATGTCTTTGTGAAGTGCAGAGCACATACCGAAATGTTTAATAATGGCCCACAACACCCTGAATCCTTTGAATCCTTTTTGCCCTTGAATCAAAGGTCTCTGAGCTTTCACTTTTGCCGACAAAAAAATATTAAGAAATTCTCGGCATCTGCTGGATATATATTTTGATTCCTGCCCCTAATATTTGGGTCGCAGAAGTGTCGCCTCAGAGATCAGATGAAATATTTATACTGTCGCCGGAGGGGGCGAAATATTAGAAACCAAGGGAAGGAGAAAAAAATAAGAAAATATGAGTAGCAGCGTTTTGGCAGGAGATGCGTCAACGGGATTTTAATAGTGTTTATGAACTGTCGACTGTGTTAGGAAATATTATGTGTTTTGTTTATTAATAAATTGGTGTTTCTTTTAAAACCACTTATCAGTTTAGAGCGTACTTGGTGCGTAAAATAATTAGTTCATAACATATTTTTTATCCAAAAATATACCGCGTTTTTTATATGGACTGTAGGAAAATTCTGTAAATGTACAGCACATTTTGGGGTTATTTTTTACATCACAATATTAGAATGTTTTTTTCATAGCAAAATTATGTTTTCTTGACGTACGAAGCATAATCGCTTTTATTTGAGATGAAAGCTTATTCTACTGGGCTCAAATCTAAGCCATGGAGCTTCGTATAACTTTAATTAATTTAATTGTATTTTTATGAAAAGAAAACTGCTAAAATTTATATTGCGTGTGAAAGGGCATTATAGCTTCATTGATGATCTCTAAATAAATTTAACGAAATACATTTTGATTCTATGAAATTTGCGGAGTTTTTTTTTTAAACTTTTTTTAAGGTTCATTGTAAAGGTTTTTAAAAAAAGGTTCATTTTAAAGGTTTTGCATTTATGTTTTCTGTTTGAGTGAAACAATATCTTACTTTAAAATAACTTATCGTTCAGCATTTTGAAGCTTTTTTGTAATGTAATTATAACAACTTCTAGTTCATAATCAATATTTTAAGTTAAAAAAAATTGCATATTTTATACTAGTTAAAACATCTTAAACACATTCTCTATTTTCTAGATTTTTTACGTATTACTTTAAAACAAAAAATAACTCTTCCTCATTAATTTTTTCCTCTGATTTCATGAATTGAATTTTTCCTCCCTCCTTTGAAGTGACAAAACATTTTATTTTATTTTAAAGAAATTAATCATAAGCTTCTAATTAAAACACATTCGTACGACTTTTACAAAAAGCTCATTTGTCATTATTTCTTTAATTTAATTTTATCTTGAATAAAACATTTCCCCCCCTCATAATAATCAGAGCATTACATTAATTTTTTAGACACATGCTTTATGTTGATTAAGAGTGGAATGAAAAATCATATCTAATTATCGTCTAAGCACATAATTGGATATTTCATGAAAAAGGGAAAATGATTATAAACATTAAAAATTTAATGCAAAACTCTAGTTCAAAGTAGAGCACTATGTCTAGTATGTTTTACTATTCCGTTTAATATATGTAAATGGAATTCGTTTGACTTTCTAACACAATTATTTTAAACTTCTTATTATTTGTGAGTTACGAACTACAAGTTTAAAGAACTACTTACTACACTATTTTTTCAGCAGAAATAAGAAAACTGAAAAAATTAATGGTTTAAATTCAAGTGCCAGAGATACGATTCTGCTGCTGATTTCTGCTGTGTTTAAGGTAACTTTTTTTTTTAAGGAAGTAATAGGTCGATTCTCCCATAAGTGAAAAAGTTTAGGATTAAATATAACTATATTAATAACTTGTTGGATTTTTTGGACATTTTATTTATTCCCTAAAGTATTTCTAGAATTTTACAATTGTAAGTAAGTAACTAAAAAAAAAACCTCAAAAGATTATTGTTGAATTTAATTGACATTTTTACAAATTACAATTTACAAGAACATAGGTTCAACATTAGTAGGTAGTGTCAGACGCTTAACTGAGGTGGTAACAAAGTTGTTTGCGTAAAGTCATGGTCGCCAAAAAAAGGTTAGGTTGCCAGAAATGGCATTTATTCCGCACACAAAGGTATAAAAAAAACCTACATGAAACCAGCTTCAAATATTAATTAAAGATAATTTCAAATACTCAAATTGCTGTTCCTGTCTCTTATCACTCACACCGGGCACTGATATTCTGTAACATTTTTAATGCAATTATCTTTATACTATTTTTAAAACTGAAAATAACAGAATATATACTTAATGAACAACCATTTTTGCAAAATAAAAATAATGTGTATTTATTTTACGGTATGTGTTCGAACATTTTTGGTCGAATTTTTTTTTTCGGTTTTTGTTTCCCAAAATTGGAAAAGTTTTCAACCGATTACCGAAAATAAGATGATGCATTTCACCTCACAGCCGTTGTTGAACCTACGAGGAACCATTTTTTTTGTGTGTGAAACCAAGTAAAATATTTACAGACTACGCCTGTATCTCACAAATAGTATGAATGGTTTAAGATTTCGAAACTTTTATCTTTTGAAATGGATGACCAAATATGGCGTCTCCCATGTCATACATCTGGACCTGCTCCGAGAGTTCTTCGCCTGTCGATAAATATGAAAAGCGGGCGACATTGGGCATCCAAGTTTTATTCCGCCCTGGTGAAGAATGCAATGGGAAAGGGAAGGGGGGAAAGAATGTTACCGATTAGATGTCAGCGAATAAACGAAATCGGATTCTCCGGCCGAATCTATGAAATTCAAAACGCGCGACAGACGAGCCTCTTCGGTATGTGTGTGGCTTCGGATTCTTCCCGCGGCTGCCGCCATTTTTCATTTTATAAGGGATGGGTCTTGGAAGCGAAATTCTTTCGTTTCGTTTATAACTACAAAGTTTTAACTTAATACTCTTCCCGAGAGGAGAGGGAGATGTATAGCTCATTTCTCTGAGGACTTTCTTCTTCTTCGCAAACAAAAGAATGTCTTGTGTCAACAGCCAAGGCTCCCCGTGTAAGGGATACGTCTCTTTTGTGTTGTTCTCCGGGCATTTCGGGTAATGGACCGTGATGGGTTTTGGCTCTTCCAAATTAGTCGGACTGGCAGTGTTGTGAAACCAGTTCCCAAATGTATACATAAAGCACTTTGTTTAATTAGAAAAATATCTTTAATAAGTAAGAGTGAATTTGTCGAATGTTTAAGCAATTTACCAATAAAAATTTATTAGTTATTTAAGGGGTCATAGGAGTCTTAAAAATGTGCAAAGAAGGTACTACAAAGTATAGTTTGATCTTTCATGTAATTTTTTAACACTTATTTAAAAAAAATTATTTAAAAAAAAATTTAAATCAAAATTTTAAAATTTTTATTAATTTTTTTTAGAAAAAGTTCTCAAAATAATATCTAATTTAAATTGAGCTGAGAATTTAGGTATAAGTCTTTGTACATATTTGTACAATATAAAGTCATTTTCTTGGTCATTTTTTCAATTTTGACCTCAAAATTTGCCGCGCAAACCTAATCCCAATGTGTTCAAAAGCTTTATGTTTAATATAATTTATTTTAGTTTTGGCTAAAGTTTCATAAATTTTAAAATTTGTTTTATATTAAATAAATCTTGTAGAATTACATATAAAAAATTATACTTATATATTGAGTAGTTAAAAAAATTACATGAAAGATCAAACTATGCTTTGTAGTACCTTCTTTGCACATTTTTAAGACTCCTATGACCCCTTAAGCAACTCGTGCCGAAAATAACAGTTTATTAAGCGAGTGGCTTTTATTTCACGATACCGTAGGTGGAGTGAAATAACGACAAATGCTTAATAAAGTATTATTTGGCACGTGCTTGCTTACAATATTTTTTGTAACGTGCAAAAGCGTGAAATTTGTGTTCTTACTTTTGTCTTATTTAATTTTCTTTAATAATTTTGGAAGTACTTGTAGTTTTCATGGAGATATTAGAAAGAGCAAAATAATAAACCAATAGAAATAAGTTAGTTTCATGACCATTTAGTTTCCATGGAGATATTCACGACATCATTTTGTTTTTCTACCAAAGATACTCCTATTTACTTAACCGCACCAGTGCCAAAAGTCTCACTTTCGGCACTGTCTGTGACGTAAGCAAGTAAAATGTCATTTTCGCAACGATTTATGAATGAATATGATATAAAAAAGGGAACTTTTTTTGCACATTGTTATACATTTTTTTACACGATATGTTTAAAAGCTAAATTTGTCATTAAATGGGAGGAGGGGAAGTTAATTTATAGTCATTATTCTTGTTACTAATAATTGCAAAATTGAATAGTACCTTTACATTATTAGACATATAAAATTTCGATATGTATACTTTTCTTGTGTTATTTCTTGATACGTAGTTAAATTTAATTCATAATGTTGTGAAATAATGCCTAAAACCTTTATGGTTTACTAAATGATATTTAATAAACATTACTTACGTAAAAAATACTTACTAAATAGTACCTGCTTAATACTACTAAATAATAAGTACTTAATAATACTTACTAGTATACGTTTCCAAACATACGGCAATGTATTTTATAAACACAAACTGTAGGTGATTTCAATAAACCATTTTTAGAGAATCTAGCAAATATGCGCGTGTATACATGATCTAGAGCTGCTCGGCTCGGGTTCGAATCCCGGTAAAGTCATGGATGTTTGTGTTTGTCAATAAATGTTGTTATTTGTCTATGTGTTTGTGGCGTCCTTCTTTGTGTGTCTTGTGACTGTCTCTTCTGGCGAGCGGGGTAATGGGCTATATAGCCTACGCCCTTCCCTTCTAGGGGGGCGCAATCACTGTCATTTGTCATTGTATACATAATCTATAAACTATTTGCATCAAGAATTAATATTTTCTTCGCGAATCTCCTTTTGTAATCTTTTATACTTCCAACTTGTGAAAGAAAATTAGAAAATTACTAGTTTGATAAACTTTGAAAAATACTAAGATAGTTCTTTTTTTAATGAAAGTGATTTTTCTTAAATCAAGTATTATTCGCTTGTCATACAACTTTTGAAAGAGAAACACTCTTTTGCATTAAATTCACTAGGATAATATGAACCGCAGAATAACTTTAGTTGAAAGACTGTGTTTATCGAAACATACAAAAGCGAATTTGCAACAATACCGAATCAACTCCTGCAATTACTAGCCATAAATCATCTAATACCCTCTCCCGAATTCCTTTATTTCCCAATCAATTCCCAAAACATAACAAATGAATTTTATTACCAGTCATTATACCCCGGCAGTTGGGACATTTCCCTGGCCAGCTAATTATCCATTGTGAATGATTGATCACCTTGCGTTAGAGCCTTCTTGCTGGGAACTGGACCTTTGCATTCAGGTTTCACAAGAGCCCTTGCCTTTGATCCCCCAGAACCTGCGATTCGATGCCTCTGTGACTCGATTAAATGCATCCTTTGACTGAGTGCTGCTTGGAGTCCGCGGTCTGGAGTTAAGAAGAGATGTTTGGCGAGAAAACATGTGAAGCAGACAGAAAGTGAAAAATGAACCATAGCAAAGGCCCAAACATGCCTGTCTCCCAATAGGCGCGTTTACATGAGACATCGAATCCATGGAATGCCAAAATCACCATTGAGGGAAAAAGATGTCGACCAGGATTTCTAACCCATATGATAGTCTGTGGCCGAATCCATGGTATGAAACATCAAACCCTCCTTCATTGGAGGGTGTACGAACCCCCCAATAAACCCTGCAGTTCCGGTTCTGTCTGGGAGAAAATCTCCAAGGAGGGAAAAATTTTGCTAAGTGTCCTCTTCAATTCATGGATTCGATGGATCATGTAAACGCGCCTAATGTTAGTCATTCATTTATCATGCATCATTTTATCCGTTAAAAAGTGTTAATTGTTAATAAAAAAAATCTGATTGCACAGTTGTGGGCTGAGTACGAGATCTGAATTTACACTAGATTGACAGGAAAAGGCGTTTCAATTATAGTTTATATTAGAGAGTCGGAAGACGCCAAGTCAATCTATTAAGCCCATATAAAAGTCACTAAAATATACAAAAATAGCGCCAAACACTTTACCAAAAGCGTTTATTTAGGCTTACTAAAAAGCGATGAATGACTTCATTTGGCACACTGGCTTTCATATCGGTTTTTGCACGTTTGCATTGCCATCTTATTCTTACCTCGATGGACTATGGGTAAGTCATGGTTGGTATGAGATCTTGCGTTCGGCTTTCTTACTGCAGAATTGGATATCATCGGGTACTGTAACGTAACGGTACACAGATTGTGCTTTGGTCGAAACTGCAGTTGGTGTGGCTGTGATGACCTAATTATGTCTGAATGCATGTGACTGATTGCTGAAGGCATTGAATTGGGTTTGATTGGGTTTGAGGAAATTGAAGGGTAAAGATGATAATGCTCGTTTTCGAGGAATAATTTATCTATATAGGTTATAATTTTAACTTAATATTTTGAAATGTTTAAAATGAAATAACGATTCAATATGATAGAAGTAAACGAGTAGTTTTTCTTAAATAAATAAGATAAATATTTTAACGTTCAAATACATTTTTAGGCTCAAACAGATAAAAATTAGAACAAATTGTTCTCTGATATCATAGCTTTCATACTTTTTTTCAAAAAATAGATCTGTTTTGGATTAGTTCTAATATTGACACAGACCATAGACAGACATGTACCCATGTCAGGAAGGTACAGATGGACGAACAAAAATATCCACGATATCAATGCCTACTTTCAATTTTTTTTATTATATTAATTAAAGCAATTAAAGATGATGAGCAACTTAAGGAGACGCGTATTTACTCGGACTTAAAAAATAACTTGTTTTTAAAATCAATATGGAACGTTTTGTTTTTGGAAGCTAATGTAAATTCTTTTAACTATTACGTGGTTTATCCACAAAACATTTACTCACTTCGGTGTACATTTCTTACTGCATAATAAGACTACTGCTGCAACCTCAAAGAGAGAGCGAGTAAGCAAGAGAGGGTGAATGAGAGAGAGAAAGATCGAACGAGAGCAAAAGAGAGAGGGATTGAGAGAGAGATGCTTACTGAATTAACTATCCTGATAGAGCCCAGAAAATATACGCGAAATTATTATTTCAAAATCTTTTCTCATATAAACACTTGTCTAATCGTAATTTTAACATGAAACTTAAACATAATGAACTTTTAAAAAACACATTTAGCGCATAATTACATGTGTGATATATACAAATTTTAATATAAATCCAATATAACTACGTACCCAAAACCTTATATGCTACCAATAAAATATTTATTGAATCAATCCAAAAGGATATAAAAAAGAGTAGGTACGTCTAACACAAAACAAATATCTCCATTTTATGAATAACTGACAAAAAGGGGTAAAAAAAATTGCATACGTGATTCCGCAGTATTCGGCAGGTTTCGACAACCAAAGAACAAATTCCTGGACCTCAAAAGAAGGTGTCACTTTGCATTCCAATCTTAGTATCTCGTGCATTCGCACGTTTGCTGTTCCACTTGGATTTCTATTGGAAAGGTTCCATGTTCTTATATAAGAAGTTCGAATATATGTTCTCTTATAAGCCGATTCTGGAATTCCTAGTCACATTTCGAATGATTTCCTGATAACGTTGCTCTGTCCCTGTCGGGAGGCTTTTCGGCAGCGCTAGGTGTATGGCTGGGTAGAACAATTTAAATGAAGTGTAGATTTATTATTATAGTGGCACAAGAATTTTTAGTGGATTATTTTTAAGTGGTAATATTTATATTGTTGTGGTCAGGATCGGAGAGTAAAAATAATAAGTATCCATTAATTAGAAAGAAAATATTAAAAGAAGTTAGTTTTTTTTCCGTAATAATATGTTATTCTCCCAATACAAGACTTAATCCCTTCCTTCTCAATCCCGTAAAAATAATGGGGTGAGGTTGTACCATTTATTTCTCGATCCCGTAGCATTTCCAGGCAAAAGTATAAGTTAGTAACGCATGTCCAGGCGAAGTATGTTAGGTAGTAATATAATACTAAAACCACCCAATTAAAACGCCAAATCATTGAATGAGCTTTTTATTTAATTTAATCCTAAAAACCAATGAAAAATTATAAATGAATAGATACATTGTTCAATGTTCATACGGCAATTTTTGTATAATATTGACGGATAAAAAAAAATGCGTTTTCATGACCGTTGATTCTCTAGAAAATTATTTGATCTTTAAGAGATTAAAAATATTTACAGTTATTTCATAGTTAGCATTGTGATACTTAATTATTGCGTTACATATCGATGTTTTTTCACAACTAAGGAAAGTTGCAAGTTTTTGAACATAAATTTAAATTGCGACAAGTTCATTTTATTTTTTGTCCAGTTACAGAGTGCAAGGTTGTTATTGGAGAATGTTAAATGTCCAATCAGATTCATTCAGAAAAAACTTGTGTTGACATTAAATTAAAAATATATACATGTTCTAAATATTATTACAAGTTGTGTTAAACAATGCAAAAAATGTGTTGCTACCCAATATTAGTGCATGGTTAGCACAAAAACTGTGTTAAAGGCGTAGCACGTATCTATTGTTCTGAAATATAGTTCAGTATCTAATCTTTGATGTTTTGGATAAATAGCAAAACTAAAGCTTAAAAATATAGATTACGGAACTTAAAAATGAATGTTATAATTTTGTTACACATATTTTGGAAAGAAATATAGTTTCAATTTTTTAGACAATCCAGCATAGATATAATAATTTTTTTTTTTCGTTTTCTTCATTTGTGCTGAAGCAACACAAATTTGTGTTTGTATGTCATTAACACTGTTATGTATTGAAACGATACAATTTTGTGGTGTTGCAATTTTTACACAATATTTGTATTCCACTTGTGCTTTTTGACGGGATGAGTTGAGTACACTCCGAATAAATGTGTTTGATTAAAACATTTTTCATAGTGAAAGAAACTCAATACATGATCGCGCTTAAATAATAAGACTATTGCCGCCAAACTAGTACAGTTGTACAGTTACTTAATTACTTAGTCCTCTTCGAGCCCTGTGGCAAATAAGGCCTTAAGGTAGGCGAGTATCCAAAATTCTAAAAATTTTACTATTACTTTAATCTTTTCCAAATTTGGCATAGTGATTTCAAATATAATGAACAATGCTTTTTGGGCAATTTGTTTTTATTCAAATATAATTGATATATTTTGAACGGTGTTTTTCAACTAAAAAAAGGGGTTTACGCTAACACTTCTAGAATAAAAAGTTTTACATTAATTTACCTGAAATTTTTTACAGATGCTATTTTAATATATATCTGTGCCATGAACTTCTAACATCTGGTGTAAATATACAAGTTTTTTTTTAATGTCCAAGTTTATGTTAATCGAAAAAAATATTTTTGTGTGTGGTTAATTTATAACTTTTTTCTTAATTACTTCTTTTCTTGTAATGTGTATGTAACTCTAGAGGGCCATTGCATGTATCAGTTCAAAACGAAGAATTTAACACATAATTAATGTTTATAGGATGAAAATTCAATGTGGTAGACTTGTTAGCGTAAACCTCTTTTTTAGAAGAAAAACACTGTTCAAAATAAATAAATTATATTTAAATAAAAAAAATGCCTAAAACGCATTGTTACTTATATTTGAAATCACTATGCCAAATTTGGAAGAGATTAAAAAAATATTAAAAATTTTAGAATTTTGGGTATTCGCCTACCTTAAGCTTTTTACTCCAACTCCTGCGATTTGATGCAGCAGCTCGTACTTCTGACCAGCTCTCCCATCCAGCTTGGTTCCTGTTCGTCTTCGACCATGTTTCTAAATATTAGTTTGGATCGTCCTATTTTCGTTTACTATTTGGGGCCGATGTCAGTGCTACTGCGGAATTTGACTTGTTGGCATTCGTTGAAAGTGACCAATCCATTTCCAACTTCTTCTTTTTTTTAATATTGCCAGTGGTTATTGTTTGATGGTCTTATTGTAAAGCTCGATGTTTGATATTATTTGTGGCCAGAAAATTCCCATAATTTTCCGTAAACAACAGTTGTACAATTAGCTCAACGTTATTTTAACAAACCTACATAGTGCATGATACATGGCATGTACATTTACCAGTTTTTAAAACACGATCACAGGCACTTCAAGTTCAAAAAGGAGAAAAAATACTAGCCAATTCTTCTAAAAAATCATCTACGGCCACCCTTCCGTCATAAACTTAAAAATCCAAGAGTATAAGGCAGAAGAAGGGGGGGGGGGTAAAGATGAAATTCGTGATCTCAGGGCATAGAATCCGGCCCTCAACAATGGGATTCAAGGCAGTTATTCCACGGGAGAAGAAAAAAAAAAGGATTTGACGGCTTTTCAAAGGATCCTCATCCCTACAAAATTAAAATATGAATGGAAGTTGAGGATAGGGAGAATATAATGGGCAGGCAAGGGGCCGTTGACAACGCCTTGAAGACGCGGTCTTTGTCGGATGATGAAATTGAAATGTGACATTTTTGCTGACTTTCAGACCGCTGAGGGAGATTGCTGCAACTTCACATTTTGAGAATATCAGAATTTCAGTCATAGTTGCGTTTTTTTTTTTTGGTATATGGACACAACTCGACTTTGAATACATAGAGTGAATTGACTCAGTTTATGGAATATATTCCTCGTGTTAGAGATTGTTTAAGTAAACATATTTTCAAATGGCAAAGAATCATTTACTCCTGCAATATAGTATCGGTAAAATTAAATTTTTATTCTATAACTATGTAACCGACATTAGTAAAAGGGTTTTTGTCAATATAATTCGTTAATATTTCGAACAGAAAAATTTTATAATATCCACTGAAATTTTGTGTAAATATTATGTATCACTTTTTGTATAGTGAAAGTCATGGGATTTCCGAATGGAGCACATCTGAACTATAAGAATTATATTTGAATTATTTCCTTAAATTAATCTGAAGCAGAGCATAATTTTCTTAAAATGTAGCCTGAGTATTATTCAGAATACTATATATTTCTTTTTTGTGATAACAGCGTTAAAAGTTTTGTGATAGATTTCACTAATAATGTTCCCAGTAATACCTGCAACTGATCTGTGGAGTAATGTTTCATGATATTTTCAGTTGAACCATTTTTTTAGGATTTTATTTTCCAAAAAGGTTTCAGCCGAATACCAAAAATATGGTAAAACATTTCACCACACAGACGCTGCAGGTACGGGACGCCATTATTATGATGAAACGAAGCGCCAAATTGTTAACAGTGCGATCTCTTAACCACTGCAATATAGTCATAATAGTATCGAATTCCGGGTTAACTCAACCAACTAATATCTCTCAAATATAATTCAGATATTTTATTTGCCCTGTAATTATACAATTGCATGAGTTGCACGTCGATGTTCTTAATTATTTCCTCCATTGATCAGATTTATCTGCCAGTGGAAATTCCCTTTAATCCTCGTGAGCATCAGCCCTAAAGAATTAAGAAGAAGGGGAAGAATCTTGGCGAGTAAACAAGGGAAATCCGCCAGGAAGTCCCCAAGCAAATCTAGTAAGCCCGAAAAAAAAAAACGCTTACCCAATGTCAGTTCTTTATGAAATGCATTATTTTGTATTTTTAAAAAGCATTAATTAAAACAAAATACTGTTTGTGCAGTCGTAGACTGTAATGAGTTGTAATTATAGGTTATTTTAGAGGGTCAGAATTCGCCAAGTCGATATAGTAGCCTTTACAAACTCCATTGTAAAATAGCTGCAAATACTTCGCCGAAAAAATGTTGGTTCTAAAAAGCGACGCTTATCGTCAATAGCCCTCGTGTAGCTCTAGTGTGACAATAATTCAAATTAAACTAAACTTCGGGGGTAGGAGGTATAGTACGAGAGCTAGCAACGTCGGAAAAACAAGCATTTCAGGTGGGCCAGTTTTAGGATATGCTATCTCTCTCACTCTCCCGGACATCATAAGGGCTATCTGGCTGGCGGTAGTGGTTGCGTTCCTCAGTGCGCATCCTACTAATACAAGTAAAAAAATTGATTTTTCAAATCATTTTAGGACGTTTTATTTTTTTATTATTATTTTTAGTGAACTTTTTGCAACATAAATCTATTATTGCCAGACATATTTATTGTTGTTTAAGCCGTGCCAGACGCTAATTTTGATTTTAAAAGCTCAAGTGTTGCCCAAATTATCAGATCATTACAAGTATTGCCACATGGTATTGCGCAATGAATGACGATGACGTAATTACAATGATCGGTGAATTCACACCTGAGCTGGTAATTTGGGCAACACTTGAGCTTTCAAAATCAAAATTAGCGTCTGGCACAGCTTAAACAACAATAAAAATGTCTGGCAATAATAGATTTATGTTGCAAAAAGTTCGCTAAAAATAACAATAAAAAATAAAACGTCCTAAAATGATTTGAAAAATCAATTTTTTACTTGTATTAGTAGGATGCGCACTGATGAACGCAACCACTACCGCCAGCCAATAGCCCATGATGTCCGGCAGAGTGAGAGAGATAGCATATCTTAAAACTGGCCCACCTGAAATTCTCTCCCAAAAACGTTGCTAGCTCTTAGACTAGTAGATACATATATATTCCAGCTTGTGTGCTTGACCAGCGACCAGTTTTATATGAATATCAAGTAAGACAGACACATAAATATTTTTTTTACTGTCACAGAGAAAGGAAAATACACACAGGGCGGAGGCGGGAATCGAACCCTCACCCGTTACAGTGCGCAGACTGCTGGCGTAATGGTCCAAACCACTCGATCATCCGGTTCCCAAAACTAAACTTAGCCGAAAATGTCTGTTTGGGCCTACTACAAAGCTATCCATGGCTTCAATTGATGAACGAGTTTTAGTGCTGGTTTTATCCCGGTAAGCATCTTTAGCTCTTCTTAACTCTACGATCAGATTCTTTTCCACCATTTCGGATGTCGGGCATTAAATAGAGTGCTCACATCTGTAGAAACAACATCCGAAGATTACGGATAATGAGCAGTGGATATTTGGAGCTTCTTGAACAACCTCGCGGTTCTGGTTGTGTTGGAGATTTCTTGCGATTTCCTCCATTAGAAGTTGCCATTAACAGACGGAAAAAAATGCTTGCCGTAGGGTAATGGGGCCGATTACCTGCAATTTGATGAAGGGTTGTTTGGGGTAGCGTTAACATGGGTTTAAATTGGAGTCAGGTTTAATTTGCAAATTTTGCGTGTTAGGAAGTTTTGTGAAGTGTAATAGGCTTAGCAAATGTTACTATTGTACACGGAAAAGTGAAGACCGGCAAATTTAGCTTTGCCCTATTATACTATACTGGCAAATTATTACCGTCTTTTGCAAGTGTTAAAAGGATAAAGCGCAAAGTGAATTCAGTTAATTATTTACCAGTCTAGTCTTAGGTAGCACTTGTGTTATTTCCCCCCAATCAATCCCAGTTAAGCTTATATTAGGGAGACCGAAAAGAATAATTGTAATAATAATTAAATTGAGAAATTAAGTCATAATTGTAAAATAATGTTATATCAAGTCCAAATTTCAATTAGGATGCACAAACTATTTTTGGCTAATTAAGTTAATTATTTGGCGACTATAGTGCTTGGCTATACATTAAAGGAGAAACAAGAATATCATCACAAACCCCATGACAGCGGACAGTTTCTATTATGAAATAGATTTTAGAAATTTATTTGTGGACTTTTTTATGTGTCATTTATTAATTAGTGTCTTACAACATGCTTCAAAACTTGGAATTTTAAGTACATAAACGAATAACAAGTATATATACAGTTATCTAATTTTTTTTTCAAATTTAAAGTCAACCAATCCCTTTTGTCTTTTCAAATGCTCTTTTTCAAATTAAATTTCGGTACATTTAAAAATAGCTAATTTAGCCATAAATATTTCCGACAGGTCATTTTTTATGGTATTATACTATATTAGCTATAAAATTGCTAAAAAATTCCCATGCGAATTAAATTATTTAGAAAAAAACTAATTGTTTACAAAAGCTTTCCAAAACCTTGTATATATTTCTTAAAGTATACCATAATGGAAATTACAATGCAACAGTTGTTATATTCTCAATAACTAAGTTACTTTGACACCAGAATAATGAGCACCTATCAAAACTTCACAAACAGCTCCTAAAAAATCTGAAATAAGATTTACCCTAAAGCTTCTCACAATTGTACACAAGCCGATAATTATACTTCTACCCCTCTTTAAGCTAGAAATTCTTTTTATGCACCTCTGTTTTTGGCATGTTTTTTTAGACTTTGAAATTTTTAAGGTAAAACACCTGACAAAAACTCTCATTAGAGTTAGGGATTAAAAAGAAATGCTTCTATTTTTTGCATATAATTAACGCAAGTCATCTTTTTTTTTGTGTGTAGCCGAAATAAAAACGTTTTTATATCGCTAATTAATAGCCTCTCCTTAAATTAAATCCTATTGCTACCAATACACTTTATAAGATAATTTTTTTAGAGGGTTATTATTCCGTCGATTGTTTAGAATAACTTTGTTTTATGATTTTTTTTATTTTATACTTAAACGTCGATTTACTTAGGGAAGTTAAAGTTAAATGGTTATTTAACCTATCTTTTTATTTAGTATTTAACCCCGATCTGGTTTGAATAATGTATTAAGATAATTTTGAGCTTTAACATACAGAAAATAACATACTTTGATTAGCTTATTGACTATTATAAGTTACTAAATTAAATAGCTTTAAGTCATTGTTGGGTTTTAACTCTTCTGTGATACGTGAAAATGATAAAATAGTTTTAATTGTAAGTTTCAAATCTGTGTTCGCAAAACTTTCGTAAGCAAGGCCTAAGATGATTGAAAACACTGTAAAAAGTTATGTGAAATTACAGCCAATTTTGTGGTTATTTTTACGTCATAGTGCTGTAATGCTTGTTTTACAGCAAATTGATTTTTTTTTCAAGTTGTACAGGGTCACATGAACAACTTTCGCCAACTACGTTTTAACAGAGAAGATGGGTACATCCAATCATTGACCACGAAGCAAATTTTTTTGCGGTACGCGGTACCACAAAATACATTTTACCCCACACAAATGTACACACAATATTAGCATCACTCTGTTATGGTAAATTATAGTATTTTCTGACAATTAAACGAATTATTAATAAATTTAATTAATAATAAATTTAATAAATAGTAAATTTAATAATTAATTTTAGAATAAATTTAATAAAAAATGTATTAATAATAAATTTAATAATTAAATTTAATAATTAATTTTAGAGTGGAAAAAACTTTATATTTCAATATTTCGTTAATTTGATAGAGGTTGTTGAAATGGTTGTCTTAGAAGTACACTCAAATATTTTATTTTATGAAGCAAACTTATAAAACACTCCGCACTTCTCCATAAAACACATCAAATCTTACACTCTAACAACTGGAACAGACGGTTGACAAATGATAACACGCGCTTACACCTCCTCTAAATTTTACATGAAATATAGCCCTCCATGTCACGGGACAGACACTATTTTAAACATTCTCCAGTGTACACCATGAACTTCCTAATGAGGTTATGGTAGAGGCATTTGGAAATTATACTGCTGTTTTGTTTTGTTAAAAATTAAATCTATTTGGATGGCAATCCAGTTAATTTTTTTAATTTACATGGGTCAATGTTACGAAAATGGTCGATTTGCGTCCCGACAGATTATTTTAACATTATTTTTTTAAAAAGACTCTTATAACTATTTTTCTTACTAAACCTTGTCTATCTAGAATGCGAGCCTCGGAAGCATTTTCCTCCCCACATCCGCATGTGGTTTTCTTCGAAACGGCGTGAGTGTTTTTCTCACACCCAACTTGTGTTTGAACTGTTCAGACTGTTAACCTCAAAACACAACCTCAAACGCGTTAGGTTTAGAAAAACGTTGCTCCTCTCGTTTCCTAGAGAAGCAAGCGAAGGGATGGGGGAAGAAAGTCTTTTCGGGCCTAGTAAATATTCAAGGTATAATTTTAATTTTTTTTCTTTAAATCCCAAGAAGTTCACCACGTAGTATGTTTAATTCTTATTTGAAAAAGTCTAAGCATTAATAAAAATTTGCATTTACCAAATACGAACGCCGAACACACTTCATACACAAAATTATTTTTATAAAACTCCTCTAAATACATTTAATAGAGACTCTCTGGAAAGTTCTTGCTGTTCCTTTAGTAATAGTCTGAACATTTATTGAATTTTGAGTTTTAGTTTGTGCCGTCGCCGATTAAATTTCTGTATATAAAAAAATTAAATTCTACCCCTCTAAATAAGATACAAATTGAAACATTCTTTAGAAAATATCTCAGATACTTATTAAGTGTATCCATGTCTTTGAGAAGGTCTTAATGAGGTACAGATAATTATCATGAGAAGGCAGGAGATTGAAGCACTTACTTTTGTACATTTGTTAGTAACAGACTAAACATTAATAAAAAATTGCGTAAAAAATACGAACGCCGAATGGAATTTTAATTGCAAGTTTATGCCGTTGCCGACCAAATTTCTGCACATAAAAAATTCAATCCTCTAAATCACGATACAAAATTGAAACATTCTACAGAAAATATTCAAGATACATAAATATGGGTGCAAACTGCCCCATGTCCCTTTAAGAAGGTTAACGGGAGGCACATTATAGTATCGAGAAGCTGAAGCTTTGTGGTTCCATAGTAACACTCTAAACCATTTATTGAATTTTTTTTTTTTTTTTTTATCCCAGACCGATTAAATTTCTGCACAAAAAAAAATTTAAATTCATCCTCTAAATCAAGATACAAAATTGAAACATTCCCTACAGAAAATATTCAAGATACATAATTAAGGGCGCCCATGTCCTTTAGAAGGTCTTAACGAGGCACAGATTAGTATCGAGAAGCTGAAATTTGGTGGTCCCTTAGTAACACTCTAACCATTTATTGAATTTTGAGTTTTAGTTTATACCAAGACCGATTAAATTTCTGTACATAAAACAAATTAAATTCAACCCCTCTAAATCAAGATAAAAAATTGAAACATTCTCTGGAAAATATCTCAGATACTTATTTAGGTAGGCGAATACCCAAAATTCTAAAATTTTTACTATTTTAATCTTTACCATATTTTTCATAGAACTATAATGAATAATACTATTTAGGCATTTTTTTATTTAAATATAATTTATTTATTTTAAACGGTGTTTTTCTACTAAAAAAAGAGGTTTACGCTAACAAGTCTACCACATTGAATTTTCATCCTATAAACATTAATTATGTGTTAAATTCTTCCTTTTGAACTGATGCATGCAATGACCCTCTAGAGTTGCATACAAATTACAAGAAAAGAAATTATTAAGAAAAATGTTATAAATCAACCACACAAAAAAAGGATTTTTTCGATTAACTTACACTTGGACATTTAAAAAAAAAAACTTGTATATTTACACCAGATGTTAGAGGTTCATGGCACAGATATATATTGAAATAGCATCTGTGAAAAATTTCAGGTAAATTAATGTAAAACTTTTTATGCTAGAAGTGTTAGCGTAAACTCCTTTTTTTAGTTGAAAAACACCGTTTAAAATAAATCAATTATATTTATATAAAAAAATTGCCCAAAAAGCATTGTTCATTATATTTGAAATCACTATGTCAAATTTGGAAAAGATTAAAGTAATAGTAAAAATTTTAAAATTTTGGGTATTCGCCTACCTTAAATTTCTGTACATTAAAAAAATTAAATTCAACCCCTCTAAGTCCAGATACAAAATTGAAACATTCTCTAGAAAATATCTCAGATACTTATTAAGGGCGCCCATGTCCTTGAGAAGGTCTTAACGAGGTACAGATTAGAATCGGTGACGAAAGGGACCACCGAAACTTGGTGGCGAGGTGACACCTCTTTAAAGCTGAGTGGCCCGTTTTGATGAATGACTTTTCAGTGGTGGAATTAGCCACCATCCGTCTTTGTCTATCTAAAGAGATCTTTTTTGTTGCTGTTGTATGCGATGAATTTGAGATTCCTTAGGCTAAGGTACTGCTGTGTGGAAGTGCTTCTGGGTCAGTGTTTTGGGGGGAGTTAACTTAGGGGAAGTTTTGAATTAATGGGGCTTGCAAGGTTGTTTCAAAGTTAAAATAAATCTGATTCGTATATTTGTTGTGAGGTAATGTATCAATCACATTTTGGATATATTGAGTTATTTTTATTAATTTAGTTAGATGCGTGTAGTTACGCTTAATAAGTTTTGGATTAAATGAAATTCTAGTTAAATATGCTTCTTTTTACGCCGATTTAGAGAAATAATATGTAAAATATTCATACGAATGCATATTTTAAGATTTTATTGGTGCGCACCATGTGCTATATAAATCAATGTGATTTCTTAATTCAATTCGATAAATTTAAATTGCTTTTTTTGTCTTTCTGTGAAAGTACTAAAATTATACAGATATTTAGTAACGTTGTTGTATTGAGCTTTTTAATTAAACGGGCTTAATTTTCATTTTTTTACATATTTAGCTAGTAAATTTACTTGAATTTTTATTATTTCACTAATTTCACTATTCACCAATAATTGCTTTTCTTGAGTTTGATACAGATCTTTGGGATAATGTTGAAATTATTTAACTGCCGTACAAAGTGCCAAATAATATTTTGTATTGCTATAACATTCAACTTCTTTAAATATTTTTTGTCTCAGCAAGAAAATTATTTAAATCTATAAATAAGCAAAATATTCAGTATAGTTATTGAAACCATTTTACTAACTCTGCAGTCCCTAAACATTAAGCTTCCCATTTACACTAAAATATCTCCAAGTCATTTATCATCCCATCCTATAACTGAAATGTCTAGCTGCAAAACTCTCATTCTCCCAAGCATAACTAAGATATAAGGTCCGGCCTCTTCATTGGCCACTTCGTCCATCTGAATTTACAAACGCCAAAAGTCTACAATGAAAGCGCCGGACCCTTTATCTTAGTTACACTTTAGAGAATATGAGTTTTGCAAATAGACCCTTCAAGCAGTCTACAAACTGATTAATTCCGCGAAAAACACTCAAGCAACCGTCACTGGCTCATCAATTCTCCAACAAGACCAACCGTCAAGTTCTCCTGGAAACAAAAGATTTAATTAAAAGGAATCCCAGCCAAATTCTTATCCTTTTAGTCGAGGATAATTTCTTTTTTTAGAGGTTTTTAGTGAAAGGATGACATCGCAGGGGTCGCATGAGGTTTCTTGCAAGAATATAATCTTCAAGGGGTGGGGTCCATTGCTGCGTCTTCCCATCCGTCACTGTCCGGTCGAGTTAGAACACTGACTTTGGGTCGCTGAAAAGAGCCGTTTGCTTGGAAACGAGGACACTGGGGTTTTCGTCGCATGAAATATTTGTACAGGAAACACTCTGTTGGATTATCGTTGGTTGGGTGCGTTAAGGTTGGGCAGCAGGTTGGGTTCATACTGCAGGCTTATAATTTATTATACAGGGTGGTTATAAAATAACTCGCTACTCGCTATGGTCTGCTGCAGCTTTAATAAAAAAAAAAAAAAAAAAAAAAAAAACTTTGAGACACTTACTCTATTGGGGGGGGGGGGGGGGAGTATACAAATAAACACAAACAATCTCCTAAAAAATTACGAAATAAAATAACGAACGCCTTTGGCCTTAATTGGCTATCCTCGTAAAACCTTGGCCTTGATACGTACGAGGGATCCATTCTTTTTGAAAAAAAAAAAAAAAAAAAAAACATCGTCTCTTGGCCAGGAATCTAAATTTATTAGTTTAGCTGTGTTGGCTGTAATGTAATTGGGATAAATAATTACTCGCCTTTTAGATTTAGATCCCTGGTCAAGGGACGTTTTTATTTATTTTTTATTATTTTTTTTTTTATTTTTTTTTTTTTTTATTTTTTATTTTTTTCTTTTTCTTTTTTTTTCCTTGATCTGTTGTTTTGATTTTTGATGTTTATATTTTTAAGCTTTATTCATTTATTCCCACCACTACGTTAGTTTATTTTAAAGCGTATGTATTTGTATAAAGGAAATATGGAGCAAGGAGAGGATTTGTAGATAATGATACAAGTTGTTGACTCTGGCGTGTATCGAGAAAATTGGATACTTAGTATGGACTACAAAATCCACTAGATTCTTTTATTTAATATCAGATTTTCTGAAAATCAATCATGCTTTAAAAAATGGTTAAATGAAAGCTTATATCAATCCAAATTAGTTTGACAGATGTATGATATTGATTGAAGATTTGTTCCTCTCTTTTCATTAAATTAGTATAATACGTATACTTCTAATATATGAAACAATATTTTAAAATATAACGGACAGTGTCATATAAAGGGTCTTTCGTTTAATGCAATAATATAACAATACCTTTTATCCCATTCCTTTACTTCAAACACTTTTAAACAAGCAACATTCATTATATCCGTACACATTTCCAAACGATTCTTATCTCTACTGAAACGTTATCAATTTAATCGTTGATTATCAATTTTAATTTGCCTAAATCAATCAGCGGGTTTTTTTTACACAATCTTCATTTAGCTTTCAAAGAACTAAAAAGGCAATAAAAAAATTCGAAAGCCCTACACAGGTGGTGATGTATTTAGCTCATTAAAGATCTTCTCTGGGGAGACAAGTAGACAATAGCCAGGTGTTTGTCCGAAAAGACAGCTAATTGGATGGGAGGTAGATAAAAAAAAAATTCAATTACTCAATCTAGTAAAGCTTTACAAAAAAATAAGATTTTTTTTCTTGGTTCTTCTCCCTTGGGTTAAATTAGGAAAAAAGTTTAGCAAAAGAATGTCTGAATGCTTTAGTTTGTTAGTGTTACAAATTCAACAAGGTAAATAGAAATAAAAATGTAAAAGATCTAAGGATTAGATTTTTTATTTGAAACAATTTGATTCATAAGTCGGACTCATTATCAAATGCAATGCATTAATTAACAAACATTTATTTAAATTAAGATTAGTCTTTATTTAAAAAGTTCTTATAACGTCAGTAATTAATGGCAGAGTGATAGATTTTTAGTAAGTAAAATATGATACTTTTTGCGTTTTGAATTACAATTGAAATAACGCAGCGAATGTTCTTTGCTTCAAACCTATTTTTTTTTTCGCACTGGTTATGGAAATGGCAGTGCAATAAATTGTTAATTGAATTAAATTGGCTATTTATTTTTCTATGATGTAATTAATTTCTTCATCTAATACTGCCGTTTGAACAGGAATAGTAATATACTTTTGTTAAATTGAAAAGGAAAATTTTAAAACACGTAATATTTTTATAAATAGTGACATAATATCCATACGCCACTTCAAAACTAGTACAACACACAATTTATAAAATACCATTGTGTTTCGCAAATTTTTTTTTTTAGTCAATAGGTTAGTATAAAAATTCAGATGGTTCAAGTTTTTCGAAATCAAGAAGTGAAGAACCATCGAAACAAAGGTTTCATTTAAAAAAACGATTTAAACTTGAAAAGCTACGTGAATTGGCTTCTGGCTGAGAGAAAAATAAAAATCGCTGAAAAATAGTCTAAAAAACATAAAAAGTTGTAGAAGATAAATAAAATCCAAATAAAAAATTGTCCAACTAAACGATACAGAAAAAAAAGTATCGATGGAAAAATTCGGAAGGTAAGTGAAAAAAAAAAAAAAGATAAAAGTAACTTTGACAGATCGAATAAGTTCCTCTAGGTATGGGAGAGTTATCTTTTTTTCGAAGAAAAAAAACTATATTAAAAAAAGAACATCGATAAGAAAAAAATAATAGTTGTAAAAGAAAAACTACAAGCCTGGAACGTTTTGTCCAACCTCACCCGAGCGTTACTTGCTCATTCATTTGGGCATGGAACACACAGAAAAAATAAGAAACTTTTGATCGAAAAACATGGTGAGGCTCGTTTCTTAAATTACTGCATAAAACGTTAAAGGTTTTAAGCGAGGCACCAACAGATATAAGGGTCATATGGAGGTCATTGGTCAAGGTCTGAGAAGGCTACTATATACCTTCAAAGATAAAAGTAGATATCCATTTTGGCGAACGTTAACAAACTAGCCGACCATTAATAAGATTCCGATATGTTGTTTTGACAAAGCTGTAAATGACAGGAAATATTTGTTTATTGGATAACCCGAATTTAATGTTTTAAAATTTATATAGTACTATTATTTAAATATAAATGTGTAAACTTTTAGAAAACGTTTTAAAATATTTTTACTAAGATTTTCTATTAAGATGTGTGTCAGAGTATAACTTCCTCAAATCAACCCTTATTATTGAAAATAATTTATTTCAAACAAAAAAAGTTTTATCAAACAAGTAAAATTTTATCAATCCTATGAGAATATTTCTAGCGAAATCTGTCAATCATTCATTGTTGTTGATATAAAGTTCAGCAAATTAAATTGTTAGTACGATTTAAAAATAGGTGTACGTGATTGTGTAGAATCGTTTTCTATAGTATTTTTAACATTGTTAAACAGTGGTTTAAAGCTATATGTAGGAAAATAAATTTAAATCGACTAAATTAAGTCTTTATACAATCAGAAAAAAAATTGTGTTGAATTTTACTACACAAATTGTGTTTCTCTAAAAACTGTGTGTTTCACTCTAAAAATTGTGTGTCACACTCTAAAATGTGTGTTGAAATCCGAAAAATGTATTGGAATCAAATAATACATGGTTAGCACACGATTTGTTCTGAGGCTCAGCATGCATGTATTCTTCCGAAATGTACTTCAACATCTGATTTTTAATGTTTGGGATAACTATCTATTCTATATCCACTTCTTGTGATCTTTGAGTTGGAAAACACAAATGTGTGTTACTATGTCCTCAACACAAAGTCAAACCTACCTCCTTTATACATATTTCCCACATTAGGTAAAACGCCAATTACAAGTTTTTCAGATAGAAATAGCGCCCTGTAAAACAATGCAATTGCTGGCCGATCGGCACAAGAAAACATCGGAACTGAAAATAATAATGACGGTAAAAATAAAGAAAAAGATGCAGGTACACTTCCATTGTTTATTTATCCTCATTAGGTGGTTATTTGAAATATTTCTTGACTGCGGCTCGATGTATTCTTTCGTTAACATTCTGCGAGATAATTTCACCGACGTGTTTTTATGGTTGTTTGTTAGTGGTAGAAAGAGATAACCGAATTGTTTGACAAACGTTCAACTGCTACCGAAGAAAAATGTGAAGTCAATTCGATATTTCACTTATTAAAAAAAGAAAAACCGTACACATGGTTTCTGTTGTTTTCAATCAATGAAATATTCGTACGGGTTTATACCTTGTCTAGCCAGAACGCTAACTTCGAAAAGACTTTCTTAACCCATCCCTTCGCTTGGTTTTCATCGAAACGGCGTGAGCGCGTTTTCCCCTACTTGGGTTTGAACTGAACAGATTGTTAACCCCACAACAGAACCTCAAACGCTGTAGGTTTAGAAAAGCTATGATCCCCCCGTTTCCTAGAAAACAAAACGAAGATATGGGGGAAGAATGTCTTTTCGAAGCTCGTATTCTGGCTAGACTAAGGTATAGAGTGGATTTCTTTTGTGAGATAGAAGACACTGCTTGACGTAACTGTTGTATCACTATTGGGGTGGCTGTTCTATATTAGACGAATTAGCTATCGGGTGGTTTGTGGGGATTAAGATAATGTTTGATTTAGCTGCGACGTCACTGTTTGCATGCTCGTTCCACTCATCCATTAGTGGCAATGTTAAATGTGTTTTAAGTGCAAGAACATTTGGTGCCATAAATTGCTACTGAAGGAGTGTTTACGATTTGCTGCAATTCGATTGAAAACTGCCCATAAGTACGAATTTCTTTCTGTCGTGTGTGAAAAGTTCAATTGACTTGATATATCGCTGCTGCGACGATTAGCGCCGTTAGTACGGCGAATAGTCCCAGTACCGTTGAATTAGAAACAATCATAGTAGTGTAGTATAACCGTTTCCGGCTGCCTATTTCTAGCCTCCATTAGGAGCTTTAACACAAGGTAATGTAATCGTTTCCGGCTGTCTATTCCTAGCCTCCGTTAGGAGCTTTAACACAGCCAATAACGCCTCGTAATTTAGAACCCTTTTCAAGTGACGAGGTCGACACCTGAGCGGGCACCCAACGGTTTTTCGAGCGACATCGTACAATGACGCCGTCAGGACTTTGGACTCCACAGATTTAACGAGCACGTCTGTCTTAGTGTACCTGTGCCCATCCGCCACGAGTTGGATTTTCCACTCTTTCCCTGTACAGATATCCGCCTTATAGGATGACTGGTAGTAGGTGGTATTCGAACCACCGCACTCCTGAGAAGGCTGAATCCTGAAGCGAATGCCTTAACCACTCGGCCACGGACGAGACCGAAACAATCATAACACGTGAAAACAAAATTAGTTAGATCTGTGTCAAATCAATAGAATGATTCGTGGAAAGTTCTCCTTATCAAAAAGGTAGAAGGATTAGAAAGTTGGAACTAAGTATGGGGTCTCATTAAGCTATGCAAATAAAACCTGAGTGGCAATTAAATATCACGAGTCTTAATACAGTTGTGATTTTCATTGGGTACCTATTTATGTTTTTTGTTGGGTACGCGTAATTAAAAGTGTATCGGAAACTTCTCGGAATTCATGCGGTGACTTGATGTTACCAAAATAAATTGGAAAGGTTTTCAAACAGAAAAATTTCTCGAATTTCTATTCTCTTTTTCAGTATACTAAAACATACAATTATTTGTAGATTTGCAGTACCCAAGGCGCATATCGTTCAAAAACAATAATTGGAAGTGAAATGCATATATTTTCTAAAATAAATGGTTCTGAAACAAGTTAATTTTTTATAGCTTGGTCATATATATCTTTAGAAAATTTGAGTATACAATATGATTTTTTGCGAATATATAATTACGTGTTTCTTATTTACCTAGAGTATATCAATTTCATCTTTTTTTAAAAAATAAATTTTAAAAATTTAATTGAACTTTATTTCAGTTTTTTTAATTTATAAAAAATGCATAAAGATTACAGCACTAACTTAATTTTTTTTGGGGGAAAAATTTTGCAAATTTAATATAGTAAACCCAAAATGCTGCGTATTTTGATAAATCAATACTGATGCCAGTTAATAACATATGCTTCAATAAGTATATACATACTCAATGGCGTTCATAATCTGAATTCGAATTGAATTTTTCATCTCAAAGTACCTAGACTGTTATATGACCAACTTCCAAATATTCATTCATCATCATACTGATTATATATTTGAATATGATTTATGATATTGTGTGATAGCAGAGACGTTATTTAATTCCGTTATTCAAGTTCGTAAAACAGGGAGACATGGAGGGCTTAGGTTTTAACTTAAATAGCCGGACCAGAGGACATGGTCGAAAGTTGAATAAATCATGCTTTAGAAGGGAGGTAAGAAAACATTATTTTTATAATAGAGTCATCAACGAGTGGAATTCTTTACCAGAATACATTGTATAATCGAAGCAAGTGGAAGATTTTAAGACGAATCACGATAGCTATTGGAAGCTGGTAAGGAGCTAGATATATCTTTGACCAACCTTGCAAGACCTCTGGCCTGTTGTTGGTCGTCAATATTTGTATTTATAACCGTTACAAATTTAATTTAAACTTCAATACTCAGTATCTATATTTCGCACACAAAAAGTAATTTGCAAAACTGGTTTGACCCGGAACAATGCCAAACAAGAACCTGCATTTTACATAACAAGTTAATTGAAAATAAATATTTATACACCCACAGAAAAAAAACTCACCCACAAGCAACAGAATAGTTAATATATTATGCAAAACTATAGCTTAGAAAAGGATATATCACCCCGGAATTAACAAGCTCTGAGAAATTTCAGAGGCGGTGATTAATCAAAGCCTTGCTAAGGAAGAGAATATAAACCTAATTACCGAATGGTAAGGAGAGATCGCTAACTGGTTGGAAAAGTTGTAACTGCCGCTTTACTCATTAAAAAATATTTAAAAAACCCAAGAAAATATAAATGTGTAGTGGATTGATGTGGGATGAAAATTTATCTTGTGAACTCATTTGGCAAAATTAAAACTCGCTATACTCTATCATTAACACCGAGTTCCAGATTCATTGTAATCTGAGAGTCAAAATCGGTAGCGAGAGCCCTCTTTGCTGGTGCCACAAAAAAGTGGCTCTCTGTTCTAAGGATTTACAAGTCATAGAAAAGGATGAATCTGCCCCAAAAAAAACCAGCCTAATTAGGAAAACACTAATAATTAAAGCGTTGCTACTAGGAATTACTGAGTGCTTATAATTTTTATACTGAAATGCCAGCAATTCACAGCAAAATAAAAACTAAAAGTAAAGTTCTATAAGAATTTCAAAGGAGAATTAAGAGCAAAAAGGGTTTTGGATTCTGAACACAGTTAAAAATTGACTTCTGGAACTGAAGGTATTTTGGGATATATAGGTAGAATTTGATCAAACAGTTCAGAAATAAAAGCGCCATATTAAAATTATCTTAAAAATTATCTCGGGGAACAATTACGAGAATTATTTATTTGTGGAATTCAGGCGTTGTACATTGCTCTATCGTTTCTTTATTTGAATTCCTCTTTTCTTCATACCAAATTAAAATAATTCATGCATACTTCTGCAACTTATCGAATTCAACACAATTTAGAACCACTGCTTAATTTGAAAAATATTTTTTTTATTTATACCACTCTCTGAAATATCTTTGAATGACAGAAACCTTTCAACTATTTGAAACCAATTTAACTAAATGTTTTAAACTTATTCAAATTATTTTACTACCGTGCTATCAACGTTAGGCTTTTTTTCTTTTTTTGAAATATAATGTCTAGATCAACAAAAAACTTATTAAGAGGTATTAAGTTTAAAGCTTTTATTAGGTTTTTTTAATTGAAGGCTTGGGAGAAATAAATACATATTTTTTAAGACTTAAAAATAACATCATTAAGATTGATATCTTCATTGAACCGAAGTGGTTAACATCAGATTGTCGACTTATTTTTTAAAATCTTATTATTTAGTAAAGTTAAAAAATTCTGGGTTGTCCAGAATTTCCTCTTCGTGTATTATTGTATCACTTATTTTTATTTTCTTTGGTTCTCCGTTTTGCACAATTTTTGCTTCCGTAAATTCTATATACCATTGTAAGGCCTTAAGCTGCCTGTCGAGGTGTTTTTGTTCTGCATAAGTGTTTTATTTTATTTCAATCAATTATAACTATTATTATATATATTAAATTAAAAAATAATTTTTTCAATGCTTTGTGCGAATTACGTACAACTGAAGTTTTAAGTATAGCTATCATAGATAGTACATTAATTACTACCAATAAAAATGCTAGTTTTCTGCTTATGATTATAAAAAAATAGTATTTCAGTTACTAATAATGATAATACAGTTATTTTACACTTAGTTAACGTCTAATACATTAGTTACACAAGTAATAACATAAGTTCTTTACCATAGTTGATGAGCAGTTTATTAGTTACTACTACCAATAGTACTTCTTCTTTTCAAACCGTTAATAAAAAGTAAATCGTTCCATTTGGTGCATTTTTAAAAATAAAACATACATTTTTGTCACAACAAAGAAGATAGGTTTATATGCAAGAGGAAAAGCAGGGCCCCACTGAGATAAAAAGGACCGTGGCAGATGAGTAGTTGCTAAACTCTTCGACTTTGATTGATTGGATAAAATTCCGCTTCGCATATCTCTATGAGAATTAAAAGTGGAAGGAAAAAGCCTCATAAATAAATGAATTTCCCACATTTTAAATTCCTTTAATCGCTTATTTCATTATGCAGGGCTTCTTTTCTTAATAAAATGAAGAAAAGGGTTTGTTAGTGAATATAAATTAATTTAAATCTTGGATGGGTTTTTTTTCATGCTAGCTATTTTTGAGCTTTTTTTATTAAAAGTTTTTTTTTTATAAGGGACGTAACTAATAATTAACTGTTGTAAATGATGTAATAGGATATTTAATTTTGAATAAAATTGATTTATTTTTAATTGAACTTACAAAACCAAACTGTATATTTATTGTATATTTTTTAATACTTTTAACATTATTAAATTTGTAACGTGTTTTGAAACTTGCATTTTTCCTTCAACAAATATGTTTAACAAAAAATGACTCATAATTTAGACTCCACATAAACTCTCTTATATTTTCTTGAACTTAAAAATGTCTCAAAAAATATTGAGAAATAATAAATTGTGTAATAATTTATACACTACTTAATTTTTAGGTAGCTAAAACTTGTCTAATTTGAAATATGAATGAATTAATGCATTTCAAATATATGTTTTCTATCTATGAATATATTTTAGTTTTGAATTTTTTAAATGAACTTTTGATATAATTACTTTAGCCAGGAAAAATATCCTTAGTTAAGAAAGTAAGTATATGATAATTTTTGAAAATGTTTTGACAGATTACATTTTTTTTTGTTTCAGAGACCAATCAAAGAATTATATTGCTATTTTATGGGTTTCGTGAAATTTTAAACATAATTGAAGAGTACACGGGAAAAACCGATTAATTTTGTAGAGAAGTTTCCTTAGAAAGCCACTTTGGCGATGACAGCGAGTGATCGCCTAAACTTGTTGTGTAAGGAAACCAATTCCTACCACATAGATCATAGTTAAAGTAATAGAGTGGCAGATCACGTGACCTCCAATGCTAACGATGGGACGCGCAAAGAGCTCACAGAAGAGCCCCAATGAAGCCAGTGTTGTAGGTCACGTGATCTACCAGCATAAAAATTTAATTACTATCTCTGTGGTTCCTAGCTACCAAGATTCAGGCGCTTGGCGATCCCGACTCTTGGACCAAGCGAAGAAGAAAGAGAAAAACCGTTTTCTGCCGCCAATGTCCGCCAAGTAGAGACTGCGGGCTGTCCGCCTATTAAATCAATCGGTTATTCCCGTGTACTCTACAATTAATGTCGTTATGTTAAAAGCATAATGATTTTATAATTTAAATGTAATCCCCTCTTGAGGCTTGTTACACGTTTCATTTCCAGACAGTATCAATCGCAATAAAAAAAAGTAATCAATAGCCAAATATTAACGTTAAAAAATTACTCTACACATCTATCCCGATATTATATTAAAAGAACTTCTACAATATTACTGATGAAAAAATATCAAAATATAGTATGAAAATGACTTTTTTAACTATAAATTAGGAGGATTTTACTGCACACTTGTTTACTGCTAATTAGCATGTAAAAATTATATTTTAAGCTATAAAAACACCCAATACACATAACTACAAGCTTCTGATGTCTAGACATCGGTAACAAACACGATAAAACAAAAGAAATGTATATCTTACTTTCTTATCAAAAGCAATTTTCGTTTCGCGAAGCGAATAGGTACTTTGTGAGACAAAAATGTTCTGTTTTCGGTAATTACAAGGTACAAAAATTTACTCAAAACAAGAAGCTTTCGATAGTTGCATTATACGGAATCTATCGTAATAACATATTTACTGCATCAATGATTTTTCACCTTTAATACCATAGAAAAACGCGTCTTTGACACGAAATTTCAAGATTCTTTGTTGTCAGCTTCTAAGAAGCCGATAAGGATACGACATTTTAAATTACCAAATGTTACTTTGACACTGTGTAATTAAACATGTATATTTTCTAGCTACAGGAAATTTCATGTTTTATAACAAAATGTGATCATTTATGCAGTATAATTACTACTTTGAATTGTCTTGTGTTTAACCTATTTGAAATGATTTTTTAATTATTTTATTTTAAATTATGCTTTTGATCGATAACTTTTTTAAAAATTTTACTTACTTATGCACTGATTAATTAAATCTGAAAAGAAGGAACAATTTTAAGCTACGTTTAGAATTTTTTATATTAAATTTTAATAATTTAAATTTCACGTTACTGCCTCGTTTCTTTAAAAAAACTTTTTTAATTTTAAAGTAACATATAATAAGCTTATAATAATTTAAAATCAACTTATCTAAATAAAATATTCGCCACTAAAAATTTTCATTTTAATGTCGTTTTTTTATAGTATAAGTAAATTCAATTAAAATACGAAAATTTTAATCCTCGCATATACTTCCAAGTATAGTTTTAAACCCATTGTATTTGAAATATTCTAATTCGATATCCTTCTGCGACCCTGTAGCCCTTTAAATGGATGTTTTGTTCTACGTTCCCGGTACTATATAATTTGTTTACGACATTAGGACTTAAATTGACGGTACCCAAAAATTGGTCAAAATATCGATTTTTCAGTTTGTACTTTTTATAATTCACAATATTTTTCTAAACGTTTACTGAAAGTTTCACAATGATATCTTCTGTAAAAAAAGTTATTAAATATTTTTTGGAGTCATTCCAATAAGTTTGAATACTTATTGCGTCTGCTTTTAACCTTTTTTTTTAATCTGTTTCGTGTTTTTTAATTCTTGTGTTTAATAAATAAATCCCTAAAGCTTTTTTGCAAATTAAGTTACAATTTAGAAATAAATGTTTAACCCGCGTTCTTATACATACATAAGGCGCACAAAATTGTGCATAGAATAAAGTCTACTATATAGTAGTTTTTTTTTTAATGTGGAATTCAATAATTTGTAATTTTTTGGTGATTTTCAGTGTAAATGCATGTTACTTTTTTAACTGTAACTAACATTTTAAAATCCATGCGCAGTTCTTAAATGAATAGCACTAAAAACAAACTATACAAGTTTTGTGGAGTTATTTTCAAAATTGAAGGAGGAGTAGCGTTTTAAAAAGTTCGAAATTTTGACATTTTTTAAATAAATGAAAAACTACTTGAAAATATTTGTTTTAATTGCTAGAAAAATTTTAATTAGTGAACATTATATAAAAAACACACTATAATTTACAAGTTTATGTTATTATTTCTAGAAATAATGTTTTGGGTACCAAGTCCTCTTGGGATGGTTAGAAAGATAAAAGAGGTTTGGAAAATCACTTTTTAGCCTATAATTATTAGTATTTGTCGTTTATTTGTATACAAATAAACGACTTGCATTCAAATAGGCATATCATAAGGATCAAGTACAACTCAGAGGTCATTTTATTGTAGAAATGTCTTAGAAGTATATTATGAAGGTACTTTATATTAAAAAAAATTTAAAATATGCTGTTAATTATGAAGAATTTACGAAGGCTTGTTTATGAATTCATTTGAAAATATAAATTGTTAGGGCTTGAAACTTTAACATTTTTCATTATTGATGTACAACTCAGCAATATGAAACACTGTTTGTTTTTAAATTTGTTATAAAACGCACTTCTAAATATTTATTTGAAAAATATATTTAGATAAAGTTTACATGCAGTGCATATAATTTTGGTGGAGTTTCTGAAGGGTATTGTTTAGTAATAAACACATTTAATTAATAAATTTAGTTTATGTAGTGTTTAAACTAATTCTACTATGTTTCCCTATCATTCTGGTCATTATATGTAAATATTTTTTTTTACTCAAGAGCAATTTATCAATTATCTTTATAAAGATGCTCTGGTACAAGTTTTGATACGTTAGGGGCTTGTTAAGGTGTTCGCTTCGTCAGTTACAAATTTCTTTTCGGAATTATGAGTTTATACTGTGAAAAAGTATGTTTATTTTACAAAAGAATTATGTTGTTTTCTTTAAGCAGATCTGTAAAAATAAAATGTTCAAGTTTTTCCTCTTTTTATCGATGCAGTGAGTACTACACTATACAACTGAACAAGCATTTTAACTGGTTGTTGAAACTTGTGGTGCACAAACAGATTTGTTTGGAAAGTGATAGATTGGATTTCTAAAGGTTCATAGCTCATACCCGGGATATGGGGGCTGGATGGCAGAATGGTTTGGACCATTAAGACAGCAGTCTGTGCTTTGTTACCAGTGCGGGTTCGATTCCTGCCTTCGCCCTGGGTTGGGTGTACTTATTTTCTCTGTGTCAGCAAAAATTATTTCTGTGTATGCCTTACTTGACGGAAAACTTATATAAGCGGGTCTCTGGTCAAGCACACAAGTTGGAATATATATGTACCTACCCCCTACCCCCTTACCCGGGATCGTCTCTTTATGATTTTTCGGTAGTATTGTGATCTGTGTGATAGGGGGTTCATAACGATCCCTGAATAAATGTTAAATTTATTTTTCTTTAAGTTTGCTGTTGTTAAAACTGCTTTGTTTGCTGTTGCAGTTTTTGGAATGCAGATGGTAATAGACTACGTTTAGTTCCAGGGTGTTATTTATCAAACAATACCCTTTTCAATTTAACGTCAATTTGTCGTTAAAGAAATTAAACAGCATTGAGCCAAACAAGTTTATATTTATGACTACAAACGAAATTACCCTTCTTCTTTTTATCAAGCAGCAATCATCTAATAAACATCTTCGTTATTTCGCTACTTGACCCTAATTGTACAATAAGATGCTAACTTTACTAGTTTTAAAACGCTCGTTACATTCTCCAACGCCAGAAGCTTCGTTACATCATTACTCCCATGCGAAAGTGTCCATAAAACAAGAAGTAGGATTTGTGGAAATAGATGAATCTAGGCGATTGCGATCTAAAATGCCGGGGTAAATGCCAGGACCAGCAATTTTATTGTTTTTGCCGAACAACACAGATATTCCGTGGAAATCAATTCTCCGAGAGTTCCCCCTTCCACTGGGGATGGTAATTACAGCACTGACAACCTGTAATTTGGGGGAACGGTAGCACGATATCCATCTTAGTATCCATTGTTGTGTTTCGGCGTGCTATAGGGTGCAGCGTCAGTCAGTAATGGGAGCTTGTAAAAACAATTGACAAGCTTTGACACTGGGCTGGTTCGTGGTAGGGCCCAAAAACGAAGAAATTATTACAAGAAAACTGCGGCGTCTGTTTGCGGTTTTCAATTACCTAGGTTGGGTTTTTTTTAGTGTGTGTGGGGTGCAATGGGTCAATTGTAATGGATTGTGGCTATTTTTATTGTTTTTTTTTATTTAAATAAATAGGGTTGTAAATGAAGTAGTAGAAAACCTAAAAACGGGGAAGTGCAGTTTTATGATGGATGTATTGTAAAATGGCAAGAAGGTAAAGTTTGTTTTTTAAGTGTTAGGGATAATTGGTAATGGTTTTGGAAGATTGTTATTGTTTTGTCAAAAATGATGCATGAGTGGAATGAATAAGTTGTTTCAATATATGTTCACGTTTAGTTTATGTTAGTTATATTCCAGTTCGTGGTAGCTAAGGGAAAGCTTTATATATATTTATCTAAACTTAAAAATGATTCAGTCATGGGTGCTGTCAAAAGAAAGAAAATCTCGTCATAAATTACGTTTTTTTTTTTTTACGCTCTGAAATATCCTTTTCTAACATTTAGTCCTAGAACTACAATCCGGGATTGATATTTACCTCAGGCAAATTTTCAGCTACGTTTCTAAGCTAGGAACATTATCAGCTAACTGGATAGTTAGCTGATAATGTGTTTAGTTTTTGAAAATTCGATTTGAATAAAGCGAATATTTAAAAACTAAAATGTAATAAAAAATTGAATTTGCTAATCAAAATTCTCTTGAGCATGAATAACAAAACCAAAACCCACTTTAAGATTCAAATTATTGCTTCGGCTGGGTTAACGTTACACAGGTGTGTATTTAGAAGGTAAGAAAACATGTTTCAATTTCTAGTGTTAATTAAACTTTTTTAAACTAAAAAAAAAAAATCCAGTGTTCACTAATGTGTGTATGTAAGTTATTGCGGGATTTATCAACTTATCAATTTTAGAAGCTTATATCTATGACATTATAACATTTCTCAAGTTTCAAAATCATAGAACTAGAATTGAATTAATACGAGAGCAAGATTAAAGAATCCGTTTTCTAATAGTCTAATCATCTCGCATCGAAGTGCATAAATAATTGTCGGAATTTTCAAGTTAAGTCATTTTATTCCAGAACCTTATCGGCAAGACAGCAATAATTTAAAAAACCCCAATTAAATTAAATCATCGTTACTTTCATTGTATCTTCCACCCTTCTCCTCCCTCATAAACTTGGGAGCTTTTATCAGTGGTGGATGAATAATTGTGCATTCCCCACACCAATGTCTCAACTCGTTATATCCCTTCCTTCGTATGTAAATTAACCGAATATCACGAAATGCATGATAGAATTTCTGAATTATGCGCATATTGACGGGAATGCCTTGCCACTGGAGCCTATGTACTCCCAAAGCTGTCGTTTTTGCTACATAAAGACTTATTAGAAAAGTGGTTTAACTTCCCCTCTTTCGCTCTATTTCGAGTTAACTGCTGTATAATGCCTTACGCTTAAGCTTAATTGAAATATCGTAACTTTAGAGCTACACCAGTTATATTGAGGACAATTTAAAACAGCATAAATCCGAGACATGTTGGGAGTACATCTGCCCAGTTGGTATGGCATTCAAACTTTCATACCATGAACAACCTTGAACATACCTTGAACGCGTTGAGTGATGTGAACAACATGATGCTATCAATAGCCAATAGCTTCTGTATTCATGTGCAGTGAGCACGCAAACATATTACTCCTCATTTTAAACATTAACATTATTTTAAAGAGAAATCTTTAATTAACATTAACTTCTGGAACGGATGTAAAACCCTTTGATCTTCCGGCAAGCTCTGCTATTTTTGATGCCATTTGTTACGAGTTACTTATGTGCGAATTTATTTTCTAAACTTTAGTAGAAAAAAAACATAGAACCAGAATATGTGTTGAAGGGGACTTAGTGAAAATAAGTTCCATTACTCCTAATGTTGATATTTTAATTCACAGAGAATCAACAGGTTTCGCACTAAAGACTATAAAAGTATTTTTGTATTGTGATTAATTTTTTGCTGAGTTTATTATTTTTTATTTGTATTTTTTATTTTTGTAGTATTTTTCATTTTAACCTTTTCATTTATCCTTTAATATAAGCATGTTAAAAATATACAAATATCTAACCATTAAATAAGAAAATTTCTCAGGAATTTTACTCAAAAAACCTTTGAACACTTTTAGAAGAGTAAATATTATACGTTTGTTAAAATAATTAGGTATGATGGTACGCCAAAATTTTTCAAAAATTCAAGTTGTACACAGGTGCAAAAAGACTGGAAACCCCTGGTGTAGGTTTCCAACTCTTTAATGAAATTATAGACTCGACTGTTACTCGCAGTTTAGAAATAAACGATTTCCTAAGCAAAGTGGAGTTGGACCACTATCAGCTTAAGCCCCTTATATCATCATTCATCTTCAAAACTAATGAAAACAAAAGAAATCTCCTCCCAAGAAGAAGAAAAAAGATCATTTGTTGGGCCAGTTTTATGGACTATCCTTCTTCACCTCGCCGTTTTTAACGAAGCAGAATTACGACGCTGTTGTTTTAAGTTCTCGGTGTAATGTATTCACTTCGACGTCCTCTCTAGAGAAACAATTGAATTAAATCGCCCCCTTCATAAATCATAGGGCCCTCGCCAAATCCCTTTTTTTAATGATCCCTGAGCCAGATGAATGTGTTCGGATGGCTCCTTGTGAGAACGCGTGCTCCATCAAAATGACCGCCAACTGACTGGGGGGTTGCACGAGGGGGGGATTTTAAAAACTCGCCAAAATAATGAAAAGTCTGCGCCAATAAAATGGACAAGGGTACACTCTCAGAAATAACACTTTCATTTTTGACGATTCATGAATCCTCAAGCCTCATTTCGTTAATTTTGAGGATTGTTTCGTCAAACTATCACTTGACCTTTGAGTAAACGCGAATCCTCATTTTTACGATCGTGGTTTGACGATTCTGTATCTTGATTTTGAGGAAACTGATTCTCATTGTTGTATTCACATGCTCAAAAATGACGAAATATTTCTTTAGATTAGACGACATTCAAATCCTCATAAAAATGACGATTCAAATTTCCTCACTTTGAGGAAACGAAAACTCGGAGCATTTGCCAGTAAACGAATCGTCAAAATTAAGGAAAATATCGTCGTTTTTGACCATTCATTTTTAAGAGTGTAAAAAGTTGGTTTCTTTGGAAAGTAGTGTTTAAATTGGTGTTTACAAAACACTCAATGAAAAAAAAGCAAAAGGTGTGTAACAGTACACGACTTTCAATTGCCACTTAGTAAATCAATGCAATTTAATGCAATTATAAAATCAATAAATTAACATTTGAAACCTAAAAATGTCATACATTTTTTTTTTCGAAAAGCTTGTTATGACGTCCGCCAGTTACGAGAAACTCGTGTATCAATTTTAATTACCTTACACTCTTAAAACGAACGAGATATTTTAACTCAGTCGAAGTTATTTTCACTCCTCCAGTCTGGAAAATGCACTTCTCCTCTTGGAGTGGATCCTTTGAGTGTTAAACCTCCAACAGGATCACTCCAAACGAGTGATTTTAACTCAGTCTGATTTAATATTCACCTCTTTCCAGTGTCGGAAATGCACTTCTCCAACTGGAGTGGATTTTACTCGTTTGTTTTAAGGGTGTAGCTCTTTCAGTTCGACTGAAATTTGAAGCTCGTAGCTGTGCAGTCGTTCCAGACAAAGTCAGACAAACGAACTAACCATAGCGTATAAAAGCGGACTTTTCGGAATCAGTATCCCCAAAAATGTGTAAAAAAACCAAAATCTCCATTTCGGTTTTTTGACCCCATTCACAATACTCTCATTAACTTATAGTTCACCTACACTCTTAAAACAAAAGAGTGAAATCCACTCCAGTTGGAGAAGTGCATTTTCGAAACTGGAAAGGAGTGAATATTAACTCAGACTGAGTTAAAATCACTCGCTTGGAGTGATCCTGTAGGAGGTTTAACACACAAAGGATCCACTCCTATGGGAGAAGTTCATTTTCTAGACAGGAGGAGTGAAATTAACTCAGACTCAATCGCTCGTTCGTTTTAAGAGTGTAATGTAGTTAAAAAGTAATAAGGACTAGGAATAATTTAAACTTATGGGTCAGTTTCCATTGATAGAAATGATTGCAGATTGAATGTACTACTAAACTCTGAACAAATAAATTTTTCAAGCATTTAATCATATGATTTGAGGAATACATATTTTGCTAAGTGGGCCTAAATTACCACCTAAAATTTTTAAGTAATTTTGTACCTTACACACCAGATGAAATATATTACAAAATGTTATATAAAAGTCTCTATACCATCACATTGTGATGGTAAAAGTACTACCGTCACCCAATGATGTGTCTAGGGTATTTGACTAAAAAAGTATATATATTGGCTTAAAATATTCTTATGCCAAAATTATGAGACCAGTATTTTTTCTTCTTTTTTTTTCAAATACCCCATACAACGGCAGAAAAATGAATTTTAAAATTAGGACAAAAATTTACATGCGAAAAAGCTTTGTGGCTGTCAGTCATAATGTCATAACGTGGATGTCAATCATGACGTCACTAGTAACTATAAACAAACGTCGAAACACCATTTTGGAATCGACTTTAAGAGAATTTGAATGATTCGTTTCTGTAAAGCCCCCTTCCATTATCTATATGATTCTCATTTTAATAGTAAATTAGATTAAATCCAGTAATAAAAAAAATCACACCATGTTGTTAACACATACTAGTGACGTCAGCCAAATCGACGTATTTTTGATCACGTGACGTACCGATGAAAAAAAAATTAAATGATTTTTATTAATTATTTAAAGATTTATTTTGCTAAAAAATATATACGCTTGTCATTTTTGGATTTAAACAATAATTAATTTAATATTGGAAGGTACTTATGCGATACAGTCTAGTACCCTATCAGTTTGTGATGTAAAATTTATTTTGTGGTATTGGGGCGAAACGTCTGCGTTACGGCCAGCGATTGGATGCGCCTTATCTTTTCTGTTAAAACGATATTAGAGTAAGTTGTTCATGTGACTATCTACATCTTGAAATTATCGATTTGTTGTTTAACCAACACTCCAACACTTTTATTCGAAATAACTTTTTTTTTACATTGTACTTACAACGGACGTACTTTTCAGAACTCGCCAAACTAGCAATAACACCCCCTATTTCGCATCCCCAATCTATATCTTCGAAACTCATAAGTCATCCCCCCCCCCCCCCTTTCCATCGGAGTTATTTTCTCACTGAAAATTTAAGGGGGTTTGTGTGCATCCACCCTCAGGTCCCTACTTGGAAAATCCCCCCTTCATAACTCCCGGAACGCCCCAGGTTTAGAGATTAGGCTGCCAATATATATCAGAAAGCCATATGATTGAGAACTCAGATCTATATAGCAGTTGTTTCGTGCTCCGAGACCAAATCCTTTGTTGGGGCATATTTATTCCGAGCCTGGATAAGAGCAAGGGGATGAAAGAAATACAATTCAGAAGAGGAATTTATAATGTGGCATCTTTAGCTTGTGTCGCCCAGCTGGTATAGTGGTTTCGAGGGTTCGAATCCTGGGTAAGGAATGGATATTTGTGATGTCCTGAGTACATGCGGAGAACGTGCTCGTTAAATTTATGGGTTCGAAAGTCCTGTTGTTTGCCATAGCGCAGTTTACCATATGTGCAGATCGTCTGGAGAAAATTGCCCCTCCCTTCCAGCGACATGTCTAAATTGAGGAGGTGGCGCCATCTTGGAGTCTAAGCTTTCTTGAAGCTCCATCTTGGACTCTAAGCTTCCGCTGAAACTGGCGCACAAGGAAACGCAACCCATCTCGTTTGGTTTCGTGACCATGAGCGCCAGTTTCAGCGGAAGCGTTGTTACCTTGAGAAAATCAAGGTCACGCTCAAATGGCTGCTCGAATCATACGCTCGAAGCATGTAACTGCGGTATCAGACATCCACCCCCTCATGGGTATTTAAAGCCTTGTGCCAACGGATGCTACTGCAACCCTCTTTCTTCCCAGGCTACGGCCTGGCCAGCACACGATAACAACATCTTGAGCTTGTTTTGGTTACTGTGGAGTATGAGTATTCAAATATTCAATATTTATGTGTCGGTATATTTTAATAAAGATGCACAATTTAAATGATTTTTTTTTCAAAAACAAATTAACATAAAAATTATTTTTGGATTAGAAATAATATATTAAAAAATATTAAATACACTTCAAAAATAAACCTGTAATATCACTGCAAATTTCCGGAAGCTTTCCGAAAAAAAATTCGTATAGGTACGAAAAAAAATATGTTGACAGATTTTTTCCGTAACTCTGAAGGGGAATGCAGGATTACGGGATATTGTTGCTTGACAGATATTTTCTGTGAGACAGGGTAAGTTAAAAATAAAAGGTGAAACAATGACCGATACACAAATCCTCGTACACGACAGCGTAGGAGTACCAATTAGCACGTTGACCACTGCATAACTGCGTACCATACGAAGCTTTTAAATTTCAAAGTTCTTTGATGATCAAAGAAAAAAACTTTTATCACCAGATACATTCTGTATCAAAGGTAACAGATTTGAGCTGTTAAAAGAGAAAATGTGGCCTTTGCGACAGAGTGAGATGCAATTTTACAGTACACTCTCAAAAAAATTTCCTTCAATTCACGGAAAAAGTCTGTGCAGCACTGCTACCGGAAAGTTTCCGGTAGCAGTGCTGCACAGACTTTTTCCGTGACCCCCGCACTACTGAGAAGGCTGAATCCTGAGGCGGATGCTTTAACCACTCGGCCATTGTGACACATCTCTTCAAAATATTATTATAGGAGTTACTGCTGCAAAAATCCGTGATGTCGATAGAAATTAATGGCGGCTCTTCTACCCACCAACAATAATATCGCGATGCGCATGCGCGGTTCAAAGAAAACGGAATTTTTCTGTTTTTTTATAAAACGGAAAAATTACTGTGAAAAAAGACGGAAAGTTTAGTGTATAAAGACGGATTTTTCTGAGAGTGTACATTTTAAAGGTTTTAGGAATAAGCAGGAATTTTCTGTAGGAAATAAACATAAATATTTTGTCTTCTAACAGAGTTTTTTTTTTCACAATGAGGATGAAATACTTACAAAATATCTTATCGAATTCGTCAACTTACCATATCTCCCAATTTTATTACGAGTTCATTAATTAACGATACTACATTTTATAAAGAAACATTTTAATTCACATTAATATTTTTAATTCTTAAATATTAATTATATTTTCTTCATTGGGGTTGCATAGAAAAAGACGTTTGGCTTATGTTTCATTATTTTTAAAATTCAGATATTATGTAGTTATCATAAGTTCATATAGAAAATATTTGACTCTTTTCAGAAGTCATATTTAAAACCTTAGCTGCAAAAAAATCATTATTTCGACCTTCATTTTAACAAACTTTAACAAAAAAAACCTGCCTTAATTGTTTACTGTAAGATATTTATTATCTTGCGGATGTAATTTTAGTTTCTTTAAATGAAATATTTGTTAATTTAGGAAACGAAAAATGCAGTAATACACCAGTGCTTCCAATAAGCATTCTTTATAAATTTAAAATATATATTAAATTAACTAATTTAAAAAGCAATTCGTGACTTTTAAGAAAATAATTTCTCAAAAATCAAGTTCCAAATTTCCAATCCAATATCGTATTACATTTTATATTATAATCATCTTTTTAATTACACCGCTTTCGATAATCAATAAAATTATAAAATAGTTTTGAAAACTAAACAATAAATTCTCAAAACAATAAGCAAAACGCCAAATTAAAAAACAAACAATTGTGAAAGATTAAATTAAGAACAATTCTGACCTTATTAAACAGCTTTTTTCTTTACAGTATTTGAAAAACTGATATTTTTTTCACATATGCTCATACATCCTCAAATTATAATAATAAAGAAATAAGTAAATGAATTCTTAAATTAAAAAAAAAAAAAACATTATTCCAAAATTACATTTATGACTGATTATATTTAAAACAAATTTCTTATTTATATTTTCAAATAAAACAATGTTAGCTTTCTTTTCAACCAAAATATTTAACTTTGACAACAATTTTCACCCTTTAAAAAAAACCTGGATAACATACACGACAACCCAAGAACAGTCATTATATGGATAAAGTTTCACAATAGGTGGTCATTACTTTTTCTTCTCGTAAATATATATTTGTTCTGTCACGCCATTGTAATTTCAGTAACTACCTATTAACTTCTCGTAAGGGTTCTAACATTCTCTTTTTTTAGTTCTCTTCAGTTAACCTTGGGTATCCCTTTCAGACAAGTTCTAAATGTTATAGCTTTCTTTTTTTCTATGTGCCGTAAAGAAGGATGGATATAACTTTTACATCATTAGCTTCTGTCTGCATTTAGAAATCCATCGTAAAACTAGTTGTTTTATAACTTCATTTCGGCAATTATTTTGAAAGATTATTATACAATTGGGAATAAAATATGATTTTATTTCTAATATACGGGTTGTCCGTAAAAGAATGTCCGAGTTTTATTGGTATATTACAGGAGTTTATTTTATGCTGAATAAAACAAATTAAACATGAAATTGAAGGAAAACTAACCTAGTTTTGCCTATAAGTACTCAAAGTGTGCGCCTTTAGTGATACGGCACACATCCAAACGAAAATGCATTTATTTTCATACTGTCCGAAGCAAGTCCGGAGTAATGTAATCAACAGCCTGTGCAACTGTGAAAACGATGCAGCGGTACAAGCGAAGGTGCTTATCTGAAACTATTTTAGTTATTATTTATTCGTCACCTTCAACCACAACTGTCGAACGATTACAGCTGATACTAATACAATTTGAAAACTCGGACATTATTTTGCGGACACCCTGTATTTGGCTTAAAGACAGTTCACAAAATAAACTATATGATTTTTAATAGATTTCATAATATTTCTTTTTTAAAGTTTTTTTAATTGTAAATAACTATCAAAGCATAATCACGTTTATAAATAAGCAAAAAAAAAACCTATATTGGGCCTAAAAACTAAGTTACATTCAGTTGGGATACTAACAGATGCAATTTTATTTATATTTTTTGTTTTTAATTTTAATTTAAGTGTAAGATCTTCTTATGTGTAACACTTCTGATACAATGTGTAAATAACAACTAATATAAAGTGAATTTAAATATAGTCAGTCTACATTATATAGTCTTATTTTAATCGGCGTATACTTCCTCATATGGAAAGACTTACATTTGGAGAGCTCATAATAGGAGTGATTGAACATTTTATTTACAGAAAAATGTAGGAAGGAAGATTTGGAAACACATGGAAGTTTTGTTGAACAATTTTAATATTAAAACAAATATAGTTAAAATGTGTATTTTAAAATCTGTAGGGTGAATGTAACAAAACCGTAGCATACAACATTAAAAAAAAACGAAACCATATCTAAATTTATTTTTTAAAAAACATCCAAATAAACTGTCTATTCGAAAAATGAACTTGTCAAAAGCATAACAATTCAATTCCATTCCTTTTTTCAGACAAGTAGTTTTAAAAAATTCAGCAAAAACACGCGGGATTTCTATTTTTCAAGAATTTATGATTCCCGATAATGTATATATCTATATCTAGTCAAATTTCAAGAAAAATATCGGGAAAAGAAGCAGGCATTTTTAAGTCCATACCAAACGGACTGTTTGCATTCCCATCGAAATGCCAACTTTATTTTTCAGTTAAAGATCGAAACTTAAAGATCAGAGGGAACTTCCCCATAAAATAAAAACACAATTTTTACCACAGAGGTAAACCCACTCCAGTCATGGAATGCTCTTCTGCAGAGGATTTGTTGTTTGCTTTGTACTTCTGGATGATGTAGAAGGGTTTTAATCTCTCATGCATTCATGATTTTTATTTTTCGAACTCGCATGGTTTTATAAACCGTTGTTTTGATTTCAAACGTATATATATTTTTTAAGAGTTTGGTATATTTACTGTTTAGTGAGTCCTTGTTTTGTGTTTCGATTGGCCTTGAAAAATGTTACGTGGATATTTTTTTTGTTTGGTATAAAGAAGCCGTATATGTAAAAGACAAACTGATAGAGATGTTTATTTCAGAAAACTGGAGGGTAAATAAACACAAAGAAAAGTAAATTGTCACTTGTTGTGAATTTATGTCGATATGTAAATCTACTCTTTCAGAAAAACATATATTTGTAGACTTTACGAAAACGTTAAATTTTATCTTTAAGTATTTAATATTTTTACGTTAAGAGTTGTTCCCTCTATATACAGTGTTGGTGGATATTTTTTTTAAAGTTACATATTTTTCAACTTTGTGCGATTACAGAATATATTAATTTCCTCTTAAATACAAACAATTGTATATCAAATTAAAAGTAATTTAATCTTTATGAGGACCACTGTCTGCAGATCGCTGAAGCAGTCTATGAGACCTTTTGTCCCGTATAATCTATATATATGGACACAACATCATCATCATCAAAGTAATTTAATGCAGAATTAAAAATAAATACAGTATTACACTAAGCGAAATTTAATAGATGCAACATACAGGTAACGATTGAAACACTTGAAACTTTCAAAAAATATCCACCTTTTGGCCACCACACTGCAGGCTTAGTTTTAAACCTCTGAGATACAGCCACGATACATTTTTAATTTTTTTTAACCCTCTAATGCGTTAATGAGTTTTATAAATTTTACTCCAAAAAAGTAGTTAGATCGTTGTTGGTCATACGGGTTACAGAAAACATATAAAAATATATCTGCAATTTCACATAATTGTCTAAAAAAAATATAACATTGATGTCAGCTTGTACTTAGCATAGAGAAAGTTGCATTAACTTTGATGAAATTGTGTCTTTTTGATTGTATACAACGTAAAATCAATTTCTTTTTTTACTAGTGAACTTTCCCTTTTAAAACATTACATCAATATATGTCTTCCAATGGCTGACAAATTGCATCACAATATTTTTAAGTCATTTTAAAGTTGATTAAAGTGTAGGTTGCCAAATGGCAACAATATTAACTAGAGGACAAGTGTTTCAAACATGACTAGAATTTTAAAACTTGATATTTTACTAAATTATTTTGTAGCAACAGATTTTTCACAACTTGTTCAAAAAATCTTATAAATCGTGGATTTTTAATGATACATATTTCCGTATACATTATATAGATATCGACAACTTGTCACATGAGTAACTAGAAGCTCACAAAATCAATCCACTTCTCGCATATTACCAGTGATTCTGTCACGAAAAATCCCCAGCCCTTTTATTAAATCCCCACTTGGTGGTATTTCTTCGGTATTTAATACTTGTGACGGAATCATTTCGTAATAAAAAAAAATGTCTGATACTATATATCCTGACACCAATTATTTCCAAGCTCACGTCAGATCGAACAAATCCAGGGGTTGGATACCACATAAATGCCTTTGTTCTTCTCCAGGCCTGTCAGACACCAGAAAGAGTTGCTTTTTTGGTGACTGGGCGAGGTGCTCCAAAAAATCTTCTTTTGTTGAGATGTCACGCGGCCGCTGGTAGGGTCTCCACCCTTTTTCTTGGACGTTGAGTGACAGAGCGTCACTCGTCTGGAGAGACGCCACCAAAAAACTGACGTTTTTACACCTCGTAATAATACTCGAAAATGACATTTGAAGTTCCGAGAAGGGCAGATTCCGTGACGAAAAATGAATGGAGAAAGTTATTTCGGAATTCAGGTCAGATTTCTTTTGTAATTGTTTCCCAAGTTTGCTTGGTGGTGTTGGAATCTTTCAGTCGAAGAACGCATTGCGTGTTTTTAGATTTTCAAAGGATTTTAATGGAATTTATTTTTCTTTCATTTGCATTGCTTTATATTATTAAAGTACTTGCTAGAATTATATTTTCTAATTTAGGTATAATATGGTAAGTATACATATTCATAAGGATAAGTATTTTATTTCAACAAACTAAGAATCATACTTGTTTCAAAAGCAAATTGACTTATCAGGGCGCCATTTGTAAATTAATTATTTTATTTAAATATCTGTATTCAAAAGAATACATGTATGTTTATAACCAATGGAGATATTTAGTTATTGTGGAGAACATCTTGGAATACTTAAGGCAAACCATGCATATATAAAATTGCTTTAAACCAATATCCAAATTTGAAAATTTGAATAATTATCTCAACAGAACAATTCAACTTATAAGGTCAGAGATGCCATCCGAGACGTCCCGTTTTCAGCCTGGTTCGAAGTGTCAGTTGTTAGTTTTTGAACGAAACCCTTTTGCTCACGATCGACCATACTTGTCTGGTTGAGAAGGAGGTTTGCTCTTCTTCCGAACCGGACAGAAAGCGTGAAGCTCCATTAGCCATATGGCAGAGTAGGCCTTGTCTGGATCGATCCGTAGAATTTTAAACAATAACTAAAATTTTGAAATACATATTGGATTCTCATTCCAAAATCTTCATAAACAATTTTCCATTCCTCCAACCAAGCCACTGTCATTCCCAATTATAAGAATCCAACTCACTCCGAATCCCACGGGAATTCACAAAGTTTCAGTAACTAACTCTCGACAGTCCAAGCGGAACCACCACCCAACTCTTGGAAGAGAAGCCTGACAAATTAGTGACATTAAATGTTGGCCAGGGCCCTGGAGGGAGACCCGATGTGGCCTGGAGGAAGCTTCAGCCTCTCTGCCGAAGTCCGGATAGATCGGGTCCTGCCCATCCAGGCTAAAAATAAAGTTCGTCGATCGGAACGGAGAAGTAATTAAGTAATTACACGTCGTAGCCAGCCCCTTTGGGGGGGATGGTGGACACAGAGATGGCCCGTCACTGGCAGACGGGCTCCACCCTCTATTGACGGGCTGATCCACCCTTTCCAATACCCTTTTCTTGGATATCAAAGACCAAAAACATTGGGTGCCTGATTAAAGTCCGTCCCTCTTTCCTCTTATCTGGATTACAGGAATTGGGTGTTACGGTCGGAGTGGACAGTGATGTTGTGTCAGTGTTAGTAAGGGAGGGAGAGAGGTTTTTTTTAGTTTGGCCCAGATTCTAGGGTTAGGCATCACAAAGTTTTGATGAACACTGCAAAACAAAAAAATTGTAAAACTACGGCACATTTTCTTCAGTAAGGAATACCTCTAAAAGTCTCAACACTGAAAAGTAAAGAAAAACTTGATATTCTAAGCAAACTTTTGTTAATTAACCCCAATTCATTTGAACAATTTCAAAAAGCAATTCCGTGCTTTCCACCGACAGAATATTTTTTAGTGAGGTAGTATTAATCGAATAAATATATTATGTATAAACAGCAATTGGTTTTGAAATAACTGTGATGCATAGTATGTAATTATTTTTTTTAATTACATTTATCTGTCAAAGTTTATAGAGCAATTATATCTAACAGAATGTATGTGTAACTTTTTTTTTTTGCATTATACTTTTAACATTACACAAAAAATTAAAAACAAAGAAATAATGAGGGAAACAGTGAAAAACAACTGAAATTAAAATACGATTTAATTTAAACTATACCTAGCGATAAACAAATTAAGAATGCAGCAATGTTTATTTTTAATTTTTTTTATATAAATAAAAACATTTCTTAGAGTATTCTCATCTATCCCTCCATCTTTACAACACACTAAAACACAAATAGCTGCTTCATTTTAAAGAAATAAACAGTTAAGAACAAATAAATTACCAACAATAGCAATAAAAAGTTGGCATCCCTTTTTCTCTGAGCTCCGACCTGGCTCACTTTTTGTGTTCGCTCACCATCCCTGCGGTCATTAAAGATGGCGATTTATCCCTCCTGGGTCTAATAATGCGCGATTTTCGCTTCCCGCTGCGGATTAAGGAAATTCCCATTTGCGGGCGAAAATAAAACGCTTTCATTTCCGTCTGTTGCACTTTATTTAATAAACAATGACTGTTCCTTTCGTAGAAATAGGCGAGAATAAATTCTTTCCAGGAATGGGAGAAAGCATCGATTCCCGGAGTAATCAGCGCCTAAGGATATAATCCCCGAGAATTTTCCGTGGCTGGTTGATATAATTGCATGCGACAATTCCTCATAAAATGATCTTTATATTAATTTACTGTATCGATAATACACTGCTCAAAACAATTAGGGGAGCACATGGCTTAGTTTAAACCCTTTAACTCCGACTGATTCCATTGCAAATAATCAGCTTGTGATTTTTTTTTCTGACTAAGTTTAATTCGCTATTATATGTATCGAGAGATGGTAGAATCATGTCTTTGAAAAATTTAATAATTTTTGTTTTATTATTAAATGAAAATATGAAAAATATGGCAAAATAAAATTCACTCAAAAACAGTTTTAGAAAAATAAATTGACCCTAAACTTTTCATGCTTGCATTTTTTAGATGTTTAAAAATATATTTCAATTTTTTTTAACAAATAAAGTTTTGAAAAACAATTTGTTAGAATTTATTAAAAAAAGTTATGATTCCTATTTTTTCCTTAAATTTTAATTTAAAAAGACTAAGTTTTTTCTCCTGTTTTTTACTATTTCATTCCGGATACATAATGATCCTATTTACCCAATTTTAGATTTTTAGAACGAAAATTAAAAAGTTGGGAGTGAAGTAAAAGTTGGAAGTAAAACGTGCTCCCCTAATTGTTTTGAGCAGTGTAATAACCATCACAGCAATGTGATGATAGTTAAAGTGTTGCTCTCTAACTATGCTGCAAAATGAAGAGTTTAGTGGAAGAACGTGCTAAGTGACATTTTTGAAAAAATTGAGATTGTAGTTTCAATGAAATTTTTTTTTAACTTCTTTATATAACGACAACAAGTTTCCACTCTTCCTTAACCCTTCAGTCCCAGTGATGCCATTTTACATCATCATGTTTCTGATAATAATTAAAAAAATAATAAGGCTGACATCTATTGGGAGTTATAAACATATCTTCTAATAGAAAAAATTCTAATAGAAAAGAATCGAATTATATGCTTTTTGTTATTATAAGTGGTTACAGACTATCGGAAAAAAGAAATTCGAAAATAATGATGCCAAATTGTCATTGGGACTGAAAGGGTTAAACAGTAAGCACTATGTTTAGAATATTTGTAACTGTTTGCAATTACTGTTTTTAACAGATCTTTAGTGCAAACTAAAATAAGCTCAGTTTATCGCTTTCACTTTTTTGTCACTTAGCACGTTCTTCCACTAAGCTCTTCCATTTACATATGATGTAAAATTGATTGTGTGAGGTATTGGCGAAAACGTTTATTTCACTGTCAATGATTGGATGTACCCTTCTTCTATGTTTAAACACTATTGGAGTAAGTTTTTCTTGTGACGCTGATTTGTCAAGAAAATAACACTTTGTTGTAAAACAAATATACACCACTTTGCTGTCAGAAATAAACACCAAATGTGCTGTAACGCTGCTGGAAACGCATCTGCAAAGGGTTATTCTGTAACTATTAATTAAATATGAATATTTAAATTTGACAAAATGATGTAAATAAACAAAATATAGAAGAAATAATATTTTTTGTTTCAAACTATAATTATATTTCACATTTTCAAACCTGTTTAGTAAACAATAAGTTAATTTCCAGTTAAATGGTTTCCACACTATAATACTGAATTGCCGCTACTGAGAAAGAACTAACTCCCCGAAAAAAAATCAATATTCATTATCGCGTTTTTTCGTATTAAAAGAAGTTTCGGTTTTACGCAAATCAGGTTTTTGGGATATTTTTTATCGTTTTGCTTATTATTTTTTAATTTGAAGATAAGTGCTGTTTTTTTTAATGTACATCAGTGGGATTTTCGATAGCTTTTATTATTCTTATGTTAAGTATTTCCGTTTTACAAATTGAAATACTAAAAAACGTGTTTAAGATAGCTTTTTTTATCGATTTCGGAAATTAATGATTAATTTTTTCTTCTTCCTGTGTGAAGAGAAGCTTTAATTTTTAAAATCTGTGTGTTGTATTGCTATAATTGTTTTATTGCTTAGTTTTAACTACAAATGACTTTAGGGATTGAGTATTTTAGTTTAAAACGTGTTGAAAATTCCTTTGATTAAATTTCCCATTAAGTCATTAAAAACTTTCAACTGACAGTTCCAGTAGGGTTGAGGAATGGATTAGAATCAAAAGGAATATTTTTTTATGGTGGGTAAAAATCCATCACATTAGAAGATTGGCTGGCAATAGGTATTAAAATGATATTTGACTTGTAATTTTAAATATTAGTAAGTAATCAACATTGAAAAAAAATAGTGTTTATTTAACATTTACGAATAAAAATATTAAGATTCTATAGAAGGAAAATCCTTTATGATTCAAGATGAAAACTTGTAACTTAATAGCAGCAATAATAATTTATTTATGTCTACAGTTAGGATCTTATTATTAACATTTTCCATTTATCTACAGGGTCTTTAATATTAAAGTTCCACTTTGAAAAGGCTCTAAAAATAAAACTACCCTACCAAATGTCATCAAACTTGGTAAATACTGATGTTTTCCTCTGTTATTTCGTTTAACACTATTGCATACAGCGCCATTCTCTGCTGCTGGTGCTTTTTGGAACTTTTTTTGCGGGAACTACAATCACATGACCTTTAATAGACATTTACCAAGTTTGATGACATTTGTTTGGGTAGTTTTATTTGTATAGCCATTTCAAAGTGAAACTTTAATTATAAAGACCATGAGAACAACAATTCTAAGATTTTATGATTAAAACTATTAGGATAAAAAATGTCAGAATAAACAACAATACATTCAAATTTAAGAAAAAAAATTCGAAGTATTTAGAATACTGCTTTACAGCCTGTTCATTCATTTTATAACAATACTCTAATTGGCATTTTTAAATTCTCTAAACGAGCACAACAACTCTTCTCTACATCACAAAGACCTTTCACACATGTATATTATTCCCATCGCAACACAAGAATACAGACTCTTCTGAACCAGTCGGGTAGTGACCTCATGACCAACTCATATTGTATTTTGACAAAATTGTAACTGAATATGAATTGGTTATGGACAAAATTAATGTGAAACAATTTTTGAATTGGGTAGTAGTATATAACCACAAAAGCATGTTAGGGCTGGGGAGCCCAGTCGGTTAAGCACTCGCTTAGCATGCGGAAGGACCCAGGTTCGGGTCCGGGCATCGCCAAAATAGCTGCCGACCTATAAACGGCCCGTGCAGCCAAAAATGTCCGACGAATAATACCCCGTGTAAGGGAGTGCACGTTAAATATTCTTCAAAGTCTTAACGCTGCGTACGATGTCGCCCTTAACGGTTGCGTTGGGTGCCTATTCAGGTGTTGGCTCGTCTCCTGACTGTGGTTCTAAAATACGACACCCGTCGCCAATAACCCTCGTGTAGCTCTAGTGCGACGATAATTCAAAACCTAACCTAACCTAACAAAAGCATGTTGAGTAAAATGTACATTGGTTAAAATTATAATTTTAAGCTTAACTTGTAACAAAATTATGAGTGCACCCATCTACCTGGTGTTCTGGTCAGACTAAGTGTTGATTTTAAATTTAAAGCTATATGTCCATGACTTTAAAAGGACAATTGTATTAGTGGACTGTTATTATTTCTTTACGTTACAGACTGCAGTCAAATAAAATTCCTTCCTTCTGTTCAAGAAATTTTTGGAGGGCAACTTTTGCCCAAGCATAAAACCCTAGCATTGACTTTCTTTTTCAATATTTTTTTAATCATAGGTCAAGCCAATGTTGTCAACGATTGTAAAATACAAGCACATTTTTCAAGAGTGTTGAATAGGGTTAAATAGGGGGCAACTTTGGCCAAAACATAAAACCCTAGTACTGATTTTTTTGGAATATTTTTTTAATCATTGGTCAAGGCAAAGTAGTCACCTATTGCAAAAGACAAGCACATTTGTCATGAGGGTTGAATAGGGTTGAACCAGGTAATCTTGGCACAGGAGGGCAACTTCGGCCCAAGCATAAAACCCTAGCACTGACTTTCTTTTTCAATATTTTTTTTTAAATCATAGGTCAAGGCAAAGTTGTCACCGATTGTAAAAGACAAGCACATTTTCCAAGAGTGTTGAATAGGGCTGAATAGAAAAACCGTGGCGCAGGAGGGCATGTTAATGACCTGTAAAGTAATGTAATGCAATGTTGCTCCATAAAAATTAATTCTGCACATGCTGCCGCCAATTAAAAAAAATGTTGCATAAATTTTCACTGTGCAGTGACGCTAAATAACCGTTACAGTTTTATCCAGATTTATGAAATAACGTGATACCATATAATAGGAGTAAACATTAATTTATTGATGTAATGTTACTCCATAAAGTTGAATTCAGCACCAATTTTGAGGAACGTTACACTAAATTTTTACTATGCATTGTCACCAATGGCGGCTACAACAATGTCGGCTGCCACCAATTTTGAGGAACGTTATACTTAAACTGTTACTACGCCAATGCCGGTTACACTTATGGCCAACTACTGCGCTGAACTGTAGGTGACGATCCCACAACCTTGGCAGGTAGAATTCAGTTACTTTCCCCTGCATTTATGTAAGAGGAATATCCAGCTGTCAATTTGTCAAACAACACCTTCAGGATGTAAAGGATTTATGTAAGGAGGATGGCGGATGACCTCCCAACAGATTACGATAGCGTGGCGAGAGATGCGTGTGAAAATGGAATGGGTTGGCAGTTTTCATTTTTATTTGAATGCAAGAGAATGCCTAAATAATAAAAGCAAAAGATTTTTCTGGTTATTTTTTATCAGTAAGGTATATTTAAAAGAGTTTAAATTTTAAAAACAAATATATTAAGTTTTAAATAAATATTTAAGTACTTAATGACCTTATTTTTATTTTACCTAAATAAAAATACTTTTATAGGTACTTTAAATTGTCCCGTTATTTTTAATTAACCTAAATAAAAGTATTATAGTTAACTTTTAATTTTAATTAATTTTAAAAATTTCAATAAAATCAAACTTAAAAAACTAATTATTTTAAATCTAACTTCAACACTATTTAATAATTAATAAATTTTATTTTTATTTGTTTCATATTTTACATATTTTTTTCAAATTTATAAAAATATATTTATACTTAAAATTGTTCCGTTATTTCATGCAAGATCAATTAAAACATAGAGGTTCTTAACAATTATCGATTTCTTTATATGAATAAAGCAATTTTTTATGAAACACTGACCCGAATTGGATGCTAGGTTTTCACTAAAATAATGGTTCCCAGCAGCTGCAACTGCAATTCTCTGAAATTTTTCACCACATTTTTGGTATTCGGCTTAAGCATTTTTCAGGTGAAATAGAAATCTGAGAAATCGTTCAACCTTTTAGCGAAAATATATTGAAACGATTTTTCATAACTATTGAAACCAAGCGCCAATTTTTTTAACAGTGTACTTTTCGGTTCATTAGAGCGAAATAATACAAGTGTTTGTAGAAATTAAATAATAAACTAAATTATTAATTGCACAATGTGAAATACATACATTTACATTTGAATGATAATGATAATGCCCGTTAACAATCAACTCTTGTCAAATAAAAAAGGTCAACAAAAGGCGCATTAAAAATCAAGTCATTTTCCTCTGAATAAATCAGTTTCAAGCCATTTTTTTAATTAAATATATTTTAAAAGGAAAATAGCCTTGAAAAATGAAATTATATTTGGATTAGTGATTTACTGGGGAAAAAATTAATGAAAGATTGCTCTTAAAAAAGAAATGCTATATATTAATTTTACTATCACTTTTAAAACACCACAAAAAGTAGAACATGTTTGCAAAATCGTAACTCATTGTACATTAATTAATATGAATGCGAATTTTAATGAAGGAACCAGTTTGTAAATAAAAGTTTTGCAAAACAATTAAGCATTTTGTTACTTTACGTATTTACCAAATCGAAGTTAAAAACTCTATGTGCCTTACGTAGTTACGAATATAATTTTTTTTAAAAGTAAAAATGTTTATTTGCCACTATATAAATGTTTATTGCTACTATTTTCTATGTGCTTGCTGATACATGTATTAAAAAAATCCCATGCTTTCAAATGTTAATAAAAAAATTATTGATGATATTATACTAATTACAACTTAAGTTTGTTATAACTAAAATATAGTAAACCTCAAACAGTTTTTGAAGCAAAAACTTACTTATTATTGATATTTATTGAAGCTTATAACAACTTTTTAAACACTACAAAAGTTTGCATCTGATAATATTTCAATAGAACCACTCAGTTGCAACAATGAAATAAAAGGTTCCAATTACACGTTTCAAAATATCATAACAATCGGAAGCTTCGTGACGTCAAATATCACTAAGTTATCGAAAAGGTCGTAACAATGCAATCTAAACATCTGGAGCACTTTCGTGACTTCAAATCAAGGACCACCCTGACCGATATCAATTTATATAACGAATCGAAATGTTCAAATTCCTTGTATGGGTTGCAAATAAATTATTACGATTGCAATGAGAATAAATTTTAAAACTGAAGGGCCTTTTCTTTAGGAAATATTTAATATGATTACTGCAGTATTGAAAATGCTATTATTTTGATTTATAACAGCAGTAAGGTGCGAAATCGTGCTTATCATTTATTTTCTGTGTATTTAAATCTTGTAATGTAGAAACTTTTACGTTGCATTTGTTTCTGTTTGCATGAAAAAGAGGGAGTGTTGCAATTGATATGATATGCAGTGCAGCATTAATGAGTTTCCCTATTTTTCTTATATAAAATTTTTATGTCGTATTTCAAATTTGGCTTTTGAAATTTCCACCCAAATTATTTATTTTGACGCGTGACATGGGGAGGAATGTAAAAAAATACATTAATAAAGATTAAGTAATTCAACGTAAAGCACATCAAAAGGGGCTAAAATGTTTAAGTTCGTAAATAGATTTGATTGGCCGGTATGAGGTGAGGGGGGGGGGGTCAAGCAAAATATTACGAAATATCGCCGGGGGGGGGTGGGGGGCATTCATTCAAAGTTCGTCAAAACCAAATTGTTATTGATTGACGCCCTCTAATTCATAATTATTATAGTATTTCAATGATATTTAACAGATATTACTCAACAAATACTGAGTGAATTAGAGAATTATAACAATGCCAACCACTAATTAAATTCAATAGAAACAATCTATGTGGTTGCAAAACTCGCATTTTATAAAGTAAGGTCCAGAGCATTTATTGGCGACTCGCGCTCCAACTGAATTTACCATTTTCAAAATTCGCCAACTAACAAGCCCGACTCTATATCTTAGTTATACTTTGGAATTTTGAGTTTTGAAACTAAACTCTGCAAATTCTGTATAAGAAATTTAAAACACATATTATCGTCCAATATTTCTTCAAGAACATGTCCTTTTAGTAATTTTCTAAGAAAAGACTCAATTTCTCATAAAGTAATCACTTATGCTGTGATAAACAACAACATGCAAGATCAGCTTTTTTTTGGTGGTATAGGGACAAGAGTCGTTTATCCACCAAATGAATGATAACCTGCTTCATCAATCACACAGGAAGAAACGTTTCGTCCATTCGTTATTTTTCGTGCAAGTAATCTGTATAACCTATCATATTTTATATTAATATAGGGTTGTGACATCTACTATCGAGATTACAGGAAAGCACTCTGTTTAGTATGAGAAAGTGTGTTGATTGAAGTGTAACATAGCGATTTCTTAATATTTTTTTTATTATTAAATAATTTTATTTTTTTAAAAAATCCTGTAGTAACCTAGTGTATAATTTAAACCTTTTGAGTCCAAATGACATTTTGGCATTAGCATTTTATAAATTTTTTTTCTGATCGTCTACAGCCATTTATGATATCAAAAAGCACATCATTGGATTCTTCTAACTTTTTCTTTTAGAAATATTTTTTTATTGATCCCAATAGATGTCAGCCCTATTATTTTTTTTGATTATGATAAGAAACATGATGATGCCAAATGGTATCACTGGGACTGAAAGGGTTAAGAGGCATTTTAAAGTACAGCAAAACATAAAAATAACATCAAAGAAACATCAGCATTTTTATGAATTAGATTCATTTACTACTAGTTTTATAAACCCGGCGTTGCACGGGTATACCCTAAAAAACCAATTAGTAGTTTTTTATGTAAACTTTTGTTTTATACCAATTGATCCCCTCTCCACTGGTCCACTTCATCAGGATATTATAATCTCCTCCCATTCTGATTTGAGGGGTTGATTGTATCCAGGTCCTTCCAGGAGTTAGATGGCTATCCCTTAGGCCTCAAATTGCCAGAACAGCTATGATATAATGGCCTGTTTCTATTTCACGATTAGCGCAACAAAACTGTCCAAATGTGGTAAACATTCCACTCCATATTTCATACAACTCGATCTTGGGGGCCAAGTCGTTAAAGTTAAATATATTTTTATTGTTAAACTATTCCACATATGCAATAACATAGGGTGGTTTGTTATTTCATTTTAATTTTCATAAAGGAAGGTTATTCAAAGAAATATGCGGTATTTAAAAAAAAAATGTGAAACATTAAAGGACACAAATTTTAGTAAGGTTTATAAAGGTTAGCAATACTGGATCATTTACTAAAATTCATTATCGGTTTTTCTATTCCAATATGTCAATTTTTAGAATTTTACATTACTAATTATTACACGATATATATTTTTCACGGCAAAAAATATTCTCTTGTTTACCATTCCAGTGTGATGTTAAATGTCCTATCAAAGCCCTTTGTTGTGCATTTACATATGATGCGAAGTTTATTGTGTAGTATCGGCAAAAAACGTTATCCTCACTAGCTGATTGAATGAACAAATCTTCTCTCTTTGAAAGCTGTTAGAGAAAGTTTGTTAATGTGATTATGTACATCGGAAAAACATCAATCAAACGCTAAGCTCTTCCATGTAAAATTTTATTGTAAAATAGGGTGTTTTTAAAAGAAAATTTTACAATATTATTAATTGAGTAGTATTGAACTAGAATATTATAATTGAACAAAATGCACCAGTTTTTTATTAATTGCATTTCTCAATATATAGTTTTCGTATAGCGACAACTCATTCGTGAAAATATCAACTTACTGTAAAACAAACATTTCAAACTTATGTTCAACAAAACTTCAAACATTTTAAAATATATAACAAGAAACTGTTTTATTTACTTCTATTTTACGCTTTTTTTCATGTAACAAAAACCCATTTCAACAAATTAAACCTTCATAGGGGAGCTGTATATTGTGGTATCGGCTTGACCTTTTAATCGGATAACAAACTAAAACAAATCCACCCAGGTGGTCCAAAACTTGCATTGTTCTTCGGCCCGCCGACCCTTTTATTGGTCACGAACGCACAAGCAACAAGATGGCTACTTTATTTTTATGGTCTCTTCTAGTCACTAAAACTTATAGCAAAATTTTTCAATATAATTAGATATTATCGTTTTGTTAAATTGGCGCAAGTAAATGCTGTGTAATGCATAATGTAATTGGGTTCAAAATGGCTTAACGTGGAACACTGGATGGCTTTACCGAGTGACTTCTAGTTATCGGGGTTTTACCGCCAAACTTGGATCGTGTCGCCAACACAAAGGTAGTATAATGTCGCCAATATGGTAAACATGAAGTACTTCACGTTTTATTTGACTTTGCACATTGTCTATCGTAAGTCATGACATTTAGATTTGAAAACATAAAGATTGCAGCAACACCGTTGGATTTTACGACAAACATTTAGTAGAATTAAAACTTTTTTGGTGAAAAATTAGTAACTTGGCAAGAAAAACCTCGATAATTATTAGTTACTCGCCTAACTGCTAGTAAGGCGAGATTGGCTTTGTTGTGCTAAAAGGGACTCACTAAATTGTAAACGGATTCAATTTAATGGGACCCTATAAAAAGTGGGCATTAGCATTATTAGCTCTATTCTCATAATGCAGCACATAGCGTGGTATGTAATATTTATGTAATTTTAAGTTAAATTCCTAATACATATTACAGGGAGTAGTGAGTATGAATTTGATTAGGTTTTACTACATATTGTCGATGTGTGTCGCTCAGCTGAAGGTAAAAATATAATATAGCGGATAATGAAATGCATAATGATTTATTTTAATGGGAAGAATTTTGTTTTAAATCCGATTCAGAGTAAGTAATTATGAAAGGTTGATACCTTATATGGGGTCGTGGGGAATGAAGAATGCGGTATTAACGGAGCATCCTGATTAAGTTTACATTATTTTGCGAGAGTCTTTCATTTATAATACTTATTCTGTGTAATGAAAGTTATCGTTAAAACATACATTTCACTGATGCTCGTAAATGACGAAAAACTTTTAGTTAAGAAAAATAATGAAAATTATGTCCTTTGGGATGGACATTTTGCTCATCTAAAATATGACCAGTAATATTATAACTACCTTCAGAAATTATAAATTAGGATTAAGTTCTTTGTAGGTAATATAAAAATGTAAAATTCGATGGGCATAGAATTTGGACAGTCACGTGATTAGTTCTGTTCATGCCACTAGATGGCGCATTTCAAATTTTTAATAAATGTACATATTTTCTGTCATTAAAGTTAGAATAGAAAACGAAATCTCTTGACTATTGTTCTGATGCTTGTTTTATCTTCCTGAATCCTAAATAATACGTTATATACAGATGTAAAGCGGTTCTCCGAACAAGCACACAAGCTGTAATATAAATGTTCCATACCATACCATACAGATGTAATTGAAGGTTCTTTCTTTAAAGGGAGTCAGTTGGTTCTATGTCGCTCATATTAATTTGCCTAAATTTATGAACATTTTTCGCAGGAACTATATAATATATCATCATAAACATTTTTGTGTTTTGTCCTTTACATATATCTCTTTGATTTAAACTAAGGATATTTCAAGGTATAAAAAAAATACTTTTACAGTTATTTTTTTTTAATATGAATAAAAAAAACACTAAAAAATCAGATTTTAATTTATATAACTTTTCTTAAGCAGATATATTTAAAATTCCTCATTTTAATATTTGATTATCTAGCACCTCCATCAATATTTAAAAAAAATAGATAACGCCTTTAAAGATACATTGGTTGTATCTAGTCCGTATTTATTTAGTAAGAGAATTATAGTTTACCCAAAAAGTCTTGTAAGCGTGCGTCGTCTTAAGAAGGATCCTTAGTAATGCTTGGGCTTAGACTGCAAATATATGTATATGGGCAGTTCTACCACAATTTTTAATTTCAGGTATTAAAAACTTGTAAAATTTATTTTTTCAAAATCACTTTAAATGTTTATCAAAAGGTTTATAAGGGTTCTAGAATTACGAAAAAAAGTTTAGCAAAGCTCATTTGTAAAAAAAAAAATTATAATAAGGGACGGCAGTTTTTTAAAAACACTATTCTAAAGAAACCGGTCTAAACCGGCCTTACGAAACTTCCTCTTTTTCAATGAAACCGAATTTGCAAAAAACCGGTTAGTCTTAAAACTGGTTTCGGTTTTCCATCCCTAGATCATTACGACGGTAAGGATCGGAAGGTCAGGAACGGAAGGAAAGGACACTCACGCTGTTTTCCGGTCTTTTTTGTGTTGAAACTAACTCCAGTTTAATAAAAATGGATTTTTTTTACTTCTTGTACTCCCCTTAAACATATTCATAGAAAAAATTTTCAATTATCAAGCAAAAATTAACCGTAAACCTGGGAGACTGTAAGGAAAGCAATAAAGCCTCGCAGCCAATTTCACTGAGTTTTTTTTTTAATTTTGGGCTTATGGATGAATTTTAGCAAAAATATGTGGCTACTAACTGAAATATCAGTTTTCTGCAATACAGTTTGCATGTTTGAAAAATCACTGTAGCTCAATCCAGTGCATCTCTTCACCACTTTAGGAATGAGGTCAATGAATGTACCAACACCAAGGGACAAAGTTAGGAGACGAGAAAAACGCATTATAAATGTTAAAAGCCAAATTTCAATGGAAGGAAATCGTTAAGCTGCAGTATTAGTTCAATTTAAAATCCAAATGAATGTAATTTTTAGCTAAAAAAAGAATTAGATTGAGCCCTAAACTAAAAATTTGACATTCGGGACACACGATGGTAAGGACTTTTCTGCATTGTTTTGTGTTCTAAATTTTTTTGGAGTTTCTTTGCTTTAAAATTACGTTTTGCAATTATAAAAGGAGCAGTCTTTTAGTATAATAAGAAAAATTGTAAAGAAATATTAATTTTTTTAAAAGTTATGCCCAAGGGACATAAAATTAAAAATTATGGTAGAATTGCCCATATACAAAAAATAACTTAAATGAAATTTATCCTAGTTCATAATTAATGATACCTATTACCATATTTACTCTTATCCATCCGTTAGACATGATAACTATATACTCAGCCAAGAAAGGGCCGGACACTAGTTTTTTTTTCTCCAGATTTAGAATAAATAGTTGCAACCTTTGCCACAATTTAAATATTACATCCGATTGAAATGTGTAAAAACCTTCATACAAGGAAGACAAGGCTATTATTCCTTTTCAAATTCTTCCTGTTATTCCTTCCGAAATGAAACATGTTTTAATTTACAAAAAAAAAAAAACACCTCTAAGTGGCACACCATCCAATCGAACCTTCGATCGTACTAAGGTCGCTCGCCAAGTCGTGTATGCGCAATCGAATTTCACATGCCAATCTTGTAAACGGATAACAGAAAGCAACAAAAAAGAAAGTGAAACCTGGAAGAATAACAATAAAAGAGTACAAAAGGCTGAGGCGAATTTGCATATGACCTCGATGAAAGCTCCCGCAGCCATGTCTGCCATGGAACGCAGCATGTCCAACCGTTTTCTTCAATCTCAGAGTCATCTGAATTATTAACACCAATAAACTACACCATTTTTGCCCTCAAATAAAGAATATTTCAACACATTTTCCTACTGGATTTAGTTATTAAGTGCTTACAATAAAGGTTTAAGTCTTGGTTGTAACTACTGCAGTTTACCTGCCCACGCCTGCGCATGTCAAACCGTTTTCTTGAAGCACGAGTAAGTAATTATGAGAGGTTGAGACCTTATCTGGGGTCGTGGGGAATGAAGGATGCAGTATTAACGGAGCATCCTGATTAAGTTTACATTATTTTGAGAGAGAGCCTTTCATTTATTAGAATATACATTTTTACATAAAGAATGACCTGGTTCGAATATCTCCAATTTTGTAATAGGTTTATTGCTGATTTGAATTATTTGTGAGCAACTACCTGTGACATATATATTAAAATGACTACGGTTTTTTTGGGGGGTTGTTAATTGTGATACCGATTTTTCGTTTGAGTCAATTAATACTAGAACTATCGATGTTGCATAATTTTTTCAATGTCTTTTAACTCGTTGTAAAAAAAATTTCCTTCCAACAAGGGTTTTACTTAATGAAGCAATATGATCATCATTTGAATACTTCACGTTATTAAGTGGAAAACCAGTTGTTATAAAGTTATCCAATAAATATAACAATTGTGTATCTTTTAAAGTGTATTTTAATAAATAACAAAGCCTTTTAGACATTTATAAATACTTCTAATTTACAATCACTATTGTTTTACTGAACTGTTGAAACCTACGTTGCTTGTACACACTAGACTAAATTTACCAAATCCTTTTTCTGAAGCAATATTTTTTTTGTTACTAAATTTGTAAAAGAATTTTAAGACTAAGTTTTAATTTTCTCTAAAAATTGTAAGTCTTGAATCCAATGTTTAGTTAACACTATAAGCCCAATTTTTGGAATTTTTTTAACTTAATCATTCCAAAAATTAGCCATGTTTAACGCGTGCATTTTAAAACTTTAATAATGCGCATTATGCCAAACAATATGTAGACAAAATAATTCAATGTTTCTTTTTAAAAGAAGTCTTAACTTTTTAATAGTTTAAATACATATAATTTTTTTATTATTATTATTTTACCATTTCTCTCTTCATTAGCAGTATTACTTTTATGTATGTATCATGAAACGTAACTCTTAATCCAAAACTTTATTCGCAAGTTAACATCTCTGATAAATATAAGTATTTGTTTATAAAATTTCGATATCGTAAACACCCAATCGTTAAACGCGATGTCCAGAGATAAAATTACTTAAGGTTGAAGTAAACAGGATACACTGTAATAACAAAGGCTACATTCATATTCTGGAGCTTGTACCAAATAACAATGAATTTCGGTTATGTATCGGAACGCATCAGATAATGTGTCAGCCTGGACGCAGCAGTTGGTCGATCATAAACGAACTTTACTGCTTCTCGCCCCCCTCGATATATCCAATAATTCAGTTTGGCTAAGTATTCCCTGCATGTCTATTCACTTTATAAGCACTGCGTTTGGCCCGGACATTAAAGTTTTATGGTGTAATGAGAGAAGACTGCGTTCGTAAAAGCCGAGACCTCCTCTCCAGAACCTATGGCGATTACAGTTGAGTGCCTGTTTATAATTAAATCTTGAGATAAGGAGGTGGCTGCTTTCGGGATCTTTTTTTTTTAGTGCCGCCATTTTTGGTTTAATCTCGGCAATAAGGCGAGATGGAACGATATGGAAGAGACCCCAAGTTCCGAGAAGGATCGGCTTGTTGTGAAAATGGCGACATCCGCTGCATGGAGTTTCTCGGAATTAATTTCTGGTTAGTATCTTGTGCGATACATTTCTGGAACTAATTCAATTAGGTTATGGGGTTTCGAGGTGTAGAACTAATTGGAATTTCTTGGTGGAAATTAATTAAGACTCAAGGAATTCAATTAATTTAATTTTTAATTATACCACAGTGCTGTCCAGAAAAATTTATTAAAATCTCCAGACATAGTTCGTAATATGGAAGGATGTGAGGACGGTACAGAGTATTTTAAAAAGATGAAATATAGAAGTTTAACTTAAAGTGGAAAAAAAGCATTATACCGATTCTCTGTATGATCAAAATAGTTGCAAAATAACTTGTAAATCGTATAACCAATAATGTGCCAGAAATTAACAAAAATTAGAATACAAGTGTAATGAAGCAATAAAGTAAATATTAACCTAAAATCATCCTGATACCAGACCTCTTCCTAGGCCGATAATGTAAATTTATAAATTTGCATTCATGTAAATTTGAATTAATAATCTATTTGCGCCAAAAATCTACGTTACTTACTTCATGAATTTTCTCATATATCAGACGCAAAGTTAAAGATATATTCTGTATATTTTTCTGAGCTGACATTATTATTTGGTAGCACCAAACTTTTGGCACAACTTTTTCTACACTCTTAAAACAAAAGAGTGAAATCCACTCCAGTAGGAGAAGTGCATTTTCGACACTGGAGAGGAGTGAATCTTATCTCAGACTGAGTTAAAATCACTCGTTTGGAGTGATCCTGTCGGAGGTTTAACACACAAAGGATTCACTCCAAAAGGAGAAGTGCATTTTCCAGACTGGAGGAGTGAAAATCAACCATACTAAGTTAAAATCGCTCGTTCGTTTTAAGAGTGTAATAATTGGGAAAAACACGATTTCTTGTAATAAAAGCCAACACTTTTTTTTTCCCTGAGTGCATGTTTTTTTACAGAAATATAAACGAGTGCATTACGTCAGTATTCCATTACTCCATACTTTCATTACAATTAAAATGTCCCACTGTTTCGTTACTCCAGTATTTCATCACATAACTAGTTACAGAAACCGCACATCATAAGTGTGGTCCTGCCAAAATTTCAACTTCTAACCTGTTTTTTTATTTATTATACATATTTTAAAGTATACTACATGTAACATATCCATTAACAGTGTCACATCTAACGCAGCTAACACTTTTATATCGTCAAACATAATTTTCATCCGTATGAAGTCGGAATATATTTATAACCACTTGCTACTTTCTTATAATTGTTAAACAAATAAAGAAATGACTATGTAAATCTCCCCCTTTTTCCTACAACAAAACAACACACCCAAATTGCCAATCCATTCATCAATTGAACGGCTAAGAAGGTCATCACAACAAAAGCCGTTACCTCTTCCTTTTTCACCTTCCTCCGATCAGTGGTATTTCATTAACAGCTCCAACACACACACACACAAAAAATCCTACCAGAGACATGAGAATAAAAAAGATTCAAGTCCAATGCTGATGATGTAAACTTCGTCCCGTTTAGTTCTCACACATTAAAAAAAATGTAAGGAAATGGAATAATGGACTGAACATCCTTTCAGGAATGCCAGTAAAAAATGTAAATTACGGACGTCTTGAAATAACCCATTATTAACACAAAAAATAAAATACGTGTTTCGGCTAATTAAATGAATGGCATAACCAAGTGTGCAAATATCTTAATACCTTTTCCTGATGGGGCAAAGTGTTGTTTGGGTATTTATGGCTGTAGTGAGGACAGTGTTTGATGGTGTCTAATTAGAATGAAAATGCCCATTTCGCCCTTTGTGTTGCATGAAAAAGTGTAGTGTTCGTAATTTTAACAATTTGTATGCTGGTTTTTGGGTTCATTGATTTATAATAAAAGGAATTGTCCCTCATTTTTCAAAAGAATTGAGTGACTTCTTATTGAAAAGTTAATTTTAGAATGGGCTTTGTATTGTGGTTATGTTAGTTCGGAGGTTTGAACTCCGAGATATGAATGTGACACTAGTTGATGGCTGGGTGCTAAGAAAAATTACAATTACAATTTCTCTTTGAAGTTTTCCGCGTTTTAATTGTAACGATTCATTCAATTCAACCTTTATTGAATTAAATATAGTATTCAGACAAAAAGGTGTTGGGAGAATTATTGTAATACGAAATAGAAAAGAAATTAATACTATTGATGAACTTACGACTGATGTTGAACAAATTTATGAAAGATGTTAAATGTTTGTATGTTTTTAACACCAGTTAAAATTAAAAGTTTTTTATATCTATTATTAGTTTCTATGTAATGTTAAAAGTAAAATACGATGTTTTAAAAAGTCTATGAGTATATATTTCCATTTAATTTGATTTTAAACAATTTTAATAAACAAGCTTTAAGCATTAAAACAAGAATTTCAAAATTTATTTCTTAATTTGTAATCAGTTTTTATTTAGGCTTCGTTATAATAAGTTAGTTATTTATATTTAATTTGTACTATATATTTTGCAAAGTCTTTTCAAAAATGAATCTAGTAAACTTACTACAATTTAACTGTTTTATTATTCATGAATGCATACTTTTTATTTTAACAGCATTGTTTAAAGAAGAAACTAAATGACTTTGAAAAAACGTAATAAATGTAAAAATCTATATTCATATTATTATCAAATAATTATCTGTCAATATTTCAGCAGAAAAGTGTCCTACGTTCAATGTTATAACCCAGAACACCTGTCCTTTTTCATTTCATAAACGAAAATTACAATAAATTAAACATTATTGCAATCTACCAAAACACGCCATTTATATTTAATAACTCTACAAAGGAAGTATTTTACTGCGTAATATAACCGAGTATAAATCTAAATTTAAATAACACTTTTAGCCCAAACTATCTATTTATTTGCTGCCCTTTCAACGGGCATAAACGCAATAAATTTTAAAATATAACCATATCAATATCAAATTAATCAATATCAATATTTGTTTACCAAAGCAGGAAAATATCATAGGCTCAATATTTTAAAGCAGGACACCGGTTATATTTCATTTCATAAACGAAAACATATTACATTGCTTACTAAATCATGCCATTTATATTTAATAAGCACAAAGAGAGTCTTTCACTGCGCAATATATCCGAGTATAAATCTACATTTACATAACCCTTTTAGCCCTTACCATTTATTTACCTGTTGCTTTTCAACGGGGGTGATACACAACGTAATCTGAACTGCGTACATTACAGGAGATTTTCCCCTGTCTTTTATAAACCAAACTGTCAAACTCCTAACTTTAAGCAAGCGCTGTGTATGTATGATGTTGCTTAAAATATGCAGGCTCCCCACGTCACTGTCCACATCACTAATCCTTTACAAAACAATATAGCATTAACACAGGGCTCCAACAAATACTAACAAAAGTGTCTTCATAGGGGGTTTTCGGGGTCTGTCAAATGTTCCTGAGAGAAAAGTTTGTTGCCTGGCAGCCATGAATGACCGCCAGATGTCGCCAAAGAGACTGCCAAAGTTGAGCACAATGTAGGATATTTATGTTAAGATTACATATAATTTGTGATAAAAGTAAAAGTCTTTTTTTAATATACTTTGATCACCATCTTCAATCAAATTTTTGATATCCTGATATCATTTGTTTACACAACGTGAATCACATATAACATAAAAATAACAATACAAACAATAATAAACATATGCAAAATATGTAATGTGCATAATGTCTTTTTGTTGACATAAGGATATCAGAAACTAAAAATAAAGAATCTGTGGTGGAACTATCTATATAATGCAATTATTTCATTTCACTACTGTTATAAATTTTTAACAAAGAAATAAAAATCATTTCATAAATTACACTTCTGTATGTACACTAACTTTACATAATAATATACACAATTTATACCTAAGGCATTGCTAAAATAATAGCTTAAGAAAATTTTTAGCTCAACATTTCATTTATATTTTAAATATCAATATATTTTTAAAATACCTTTCAACTTTTTTTTCCTCAAGACACCAAGAACGAAACGGGAAAACTGATTCAAATAAATCAAAAATATTATAAGTACCCATAGCATTTGTACTTGCATTCCGTTAGCCTAAACCCAACTTATAATAACTTATGTAATATTAAAGAATAACCATGATAACCAGATTTCTAAACCATATACTATTATATCTTGCTTAGCCAGAATGCGAGCTTTCTCAAAGAATTTCACTATAACTGGTGATTGGATATTTATTCAGTTGTCAAGGTAATCTTTCTGTTTCGTTTTGCAAAAGTAATTAAAAATATATTGTAAGCTGTATAGATGGCATTGAATTTTCAGTATGAGTTGGACTAATCTTCTTAAATTTGATTATTAATTTTCCATTAACGAGGTTATCTTAGCATGAAAGTGTAATGAGTTCGTGACTTTAGATAGCAAGCATTTTTTTGTGTTAATAAGAAATATTTAAACTTTTTAATTCTATAGATAAATATGCTTCTTGGGATGTAAAAAAGTACAATTAAGTATTGTTAAACTTGATATATAAAGTGCCCGGATTCGAATCATGGACCTTTAGAACTCAAGTCCAACGCTTTCCTAACCTACAGAAATTGCACAATCAGTTGAAATGCCTTTTCGTATATGGGGTATATATATAGATTATCTATTGGGGTATATTTTGTTATATTCCGTATGTTATTTTTGTAACTATGCGGTATATTCTGTATGTTATTTTTGTGTAAAGAATTATATTTTCTGTAATGGTATGGTATTTTTCAGTAAAAAATATGTTACTTTTTTGCAAAAACATGCAATTTTTCTGTAAATATATCTTAATTTTCTGTAAATACATGCTGTTTTTTATAAATGCATTTTTCTGTAAATATATGGAATATCTCTATATAAATAACAGATTTTTCATTTAAATTTTTATTACTGCCCGACAAAACCACCAAAATGGCGATTCACCACCGAGGCCAAACTTCCACCGGGAACCAGAAAGGATTTCCTCTTTTAATCCCTCTAATCCCATTCCTGCCTCTGTTCCCGGGTACGTGACATAGAAAACGACCCTAATGATGCATGGGGTGGCCGTCATTAATGACAATATTTTTTCTGTAAATATATGCAATTGTACTATTTTTCTGTATATATATGGAATTGTACTATTTTTCTGTAAATACATTGTATTTTACTATTTTTCTGTAAATACATTTTATTGTTCTGTAAATACATGGTATTTTTCTGTAGATACATGGTATATTTCTGTAAAATCAACATACTTTATTTTACAAAGCACGACAAGAACACCAAAATGGCGATTCCCACACCACCGAGGCCAAACCGGGACCAGAAGGATTTCTCCTGCTAATCCCTTTAATCCCCCTAATCCCATTCCTGCCTCTGTCCCCGGATACGTGACAGCCAGCGACCCTAATGATGCATGGGGGGTGGCCGTCGTTAATGACAATAATTTTTCTGTAAATGTATGGAATTGTACTATTTTTCTGTAAATATATGGAATTGTACTATTTTTCTGTAAATATATGGAATTGTACTATTTTTCTGTAAATATATGGAATTGTACTATTTTTCTGTAAATATATTGTATCGTACTATTTTTCTGTAAATATAGGGTATTGTACTATTTTTCAGTAAATATATTGTATTTTACGATTTTTCTGTAAATATATATTGTATTTTACTATTTTTCTGTAAATACATTTTATTGTTCTGTAAATACATGGTATTTTTCTGTAAATACTTGGTATTTTTTTGTAAATACATGATATTTCTGTAAAATCAACATACTTTTTTAACAGAGCGCGAAAAAACCACCAAAATGGCGATGCCCACATCACAGAGGCCAAACCTCTACCGGGGACCAGAAGGATTTCTTCTGCTAATCCCTTTAATCCCCCTAATCCCATTCCTGCCTCTGTTCCCGGATACGTGACAGAAAACGATCCTAATGATGCATGGGGTGGCCGTCATTAATGACAATAATTTTTCTGTACATACATATATGGAATTTTTCTGTAAATATATGGTATTGTACTATTTTTCTGTAAATATATGGTATTGTACTAGTTTTCTGTAAATATATGGTATTGTACTAGTTTTCTGTAAATACATTGTATTTTACTATTTTTCTATAATTACATTTTATTGTTCTGTAAATACTTGGTATTTTTCTGTAAATACATGATATTTCTGTAAAATTAACATACTTTATTTTACAAAGCCCGACAAGAACACCAAAATGGCGATTCCCACACCACCGAGGCCAAACCCCCACCGGGACCAGAAGGATTTCTCCTGCTAATCCCTTTAATCCCCCTAATCCCATTCCTGCCTCTGTCCCCGGATACGTGACAGCCAGCGACCCTAATGATGCATGGGGGGTGGCCGTCATTAATGGCAACTTAAGGCCGATCGCGGGGACATTAAAGGGGTGTTTTGAAATACGCCACCTGGTGCCTGTCATTAGCGTCATCGTCTTAATCTAGCGGACCGCAAAAATTTGTCCTTAATGAATACGCTTATGGTTTCGAGACGGCATTGTTCTTGGTGTGATCGTCTCCTTCCTTGTGGTCTTTTGTTCGGGGGTCTTCTTTGGATGGTGTAGTCTTTGTTTGGAGAGTGGTACAACTCCCGTTTTTGAAATCGCCATGTTTTTCGATAGTGAAAGGTAGATCGGCTTGAAAGAGACCGAAGGCAAACCGGTTAAACGAAAATTCAGTTAGTCCGAAGAATTGAAATTAAGGCTTAGAAATATTATTAATGTATAAACGCGCATTTAATTGCACGTTTATACATTAATGATATTTATTTTGTAAACAATATAATAATTAAAATAATGCGCCATTTTTTCAAAATGTAATCAAGCATTGTATGTATTCAAGCATAAGAGTTTACAATACCATGAAATATCCAATTTTTAAAGCCTAGAAAACGGAAACTTTCCAAACGAGTTCAAATATTTTTATACGCATCATGTGAATGGGGGATCGAAAACGAACAAGTCATTTTTTTGCTAATTAGTTTCATTAAAAACTATTTCTTTACTGAACTGCTATATTGGCCATGCTCTTTAACATTCATCTAACTTCCCAGCACCAACTCTTTTATTCTTTTTAGGTTAAAAATGTCACCAGGGGTGTTACCAATTGGTTTAACACTTTAATCTATTTTTAAATGACTTTGTTGATGTTCAGCAAACTTCAGAAAAATTTAGATTGAAAAATGCTAATTGTTTAAAGGGGTAAAATGAATTACAATTAAAAACATACATTTTCCCCTAATTTAAGCATCACCCTTTTTTAGAAATAATAATCGCTATAGGACACTCAAAATCTTAGCTTATAATTTAACCCGCAGTTTGTTACCAGGACATTTAATGGCCTGTTATTGGGTGTTTTTCTCAGGTCTCAAAAAAATGGACCAATCTCACGATAGAAAATTGTTCCGGTAACAAATCGCAGAATCTCGTGTATGAGTAACTTTTCTGAAGAAACAAACAGAAATTGAGTTGCACCACTTTTGAAAACAGTCTTCAGTTTATGGTGGCAGCTGGGAATTAGCATAGGACAAAGGTCTCCCACTCCCATTTTTCATAAACTAATAATTAAAAAAACTATGTAAAGCAGGTTTACCATATTCATATTTTTGTTGTTGTAATCAGTGTGAAGCGCATAAATGATTAACAACAATTGCTGACATGAAACCCCGAAATAGCTATTTATATTTATTACAAGTTGTAAGATTGGAAGTGTTCATTTAAAATCCATTTCCTGTAACATCATGGATAATTTTATGTAAATTAATATAATTTTGCTAGATTATGCTTTAAATGCTATTTTTATTTTCAATTGCTTAATATTGAAACATAAGATAATGCAAGTGTATTGCAATGGTTTTGGAAATCAAAAAAGCAGATTTTGTGTTTTTCGTTTTGGAAGGTGTTGATAAAAAAATTGAATTTTGAACAATGATCCGGCTGTCAGATAATATGTCTGAAATTGCTCTACAGCATGAACTGAAGGAATTATGGACTTGAAATTTTGTACATGACTTAATAGTACCTGTTGCAAGTCATAATTAGCTTGAACAAAAAAAATATGGACTTCAAATTTTGTAATTGCCAAACAAATTTTTAGTCTATAGAGCAATTGAAATTACCCTATAAGGTAGAATTTTTTTTAAATATATATATGTATTGATCTATTGAGTGGGGGTTATTGAGGCGTGCGTGGTGTTGAACACCACTAGTTTGATATTGATAATGAGTAAAAAATAATCATATCCTACAAAAGTGTATTAAAACAAGCACCGTGAAAAATATTAAATTTTTTCCTGTGATAAACATTGAAAAAAAAATGCCACATTCCTGCTTTTGGGATTTGCCACAAGCCTGATTTAAGAATTTGGAAACTACTTGAAAATCGGTCATTTTCGGCCAAATCGAATATGGAAGCATTCCTTTGATTCATTGCCTTTCCCCCCTTCCCTTGTCCACTTGGCGTCCGCCTTTCAACTCGTTTGTGGCCATTTTGGCGCTCTTTCCTTTCCTGGAGGCCATAAATGTCCACCCATAGTGTTCAATCGAGTTTGAAATATGCAGACACCTCGTAAAAAAAGAAAGTTCGCTTCTGGCAGATCGCTGGAATCGTGCGAATACAAGCAGAAAGGGGATTTAGGCAATAAGCCTGGCAAGAAGCCAGTAGGCAGACATGCAAAGTATGATGGATACGCTACGCATGTGTTTCGTTTGTTGCTGAACATGTAACCACCATTTGTTCACTGGTAGTTTCTACATTTGTATTGAGGTTGTTAAACAGATTTTTGAAATAAAAAGATTAGTAATAAAAGTTTTCAAGTTAATTTGTTATGTTTCTTCATTCGAGTACTTTTGAATTTTCAACTTTAAACATTGTAAAACTATTTGAAACGAATTCAGTTGCTTGTTGTTTGATACTTTGTCAAATGGATTCTACGTGAACACAGAAATAACGGAATATGGCTTCACTCGTTTTGTCTGTAGATCTTGAAATTTGGTGGTCAGTTGAGAAAATCTGTAAAGGTTTGACAAGAAGATCTAATTCCGTGTGTTTTGCAGACCATGGGCATAAAAGGGCGTTTCTGGAAATATGTCAATGCAAATGTGAAAACTTTTAGATTGTGCTATAGATATTGCAAACCACAAAAACTTTCATTTTGTATATTAACAAGATTGTTCGGAGAATGTTTTGTATGCTAACAAGATGAACAAACCTAGACATAGGCGTTTAATGAAAAATATGTAAAACATTTTTGACGTTTTGACGTAGTTAAGAATTATATATATATATATAAATATATATTCCTGCATAGAAAAATAGTACATAATGAGAGATTATATTTTTCTTTTTTCGTAGTGTGTATTTTTAATGAATTTTTTAGCCTGTGTATTTTAATAAATTTTTTATAGTGTGTATTTTTAATGAATTTTTATAATGTGTATTTTTAATGAAAACATTTATATATTTTAATTTCGATTTTATGTTAAGAATCATTGGGTATACAAAGTTTAATAAAATTTTAGTTTCACACAAATTAGGTAAATCTTGTTTTCTGTCTCTTGACATTTTAAGCTTTAAAAAATACTCATTACGTATGTTTTATAGATACATAAATTTTGGTAAAGAGCTTTCCGAGAGAGAAAACAATTTCATCTAACATTCGATAAAGCATGGATATTTTTTTCACAAGATGGGACAAATTTGATATTTTTTAAGCACTTTGCCCATTTTAGGCATGTTTGAAAATAAAATGGATGAGCAAAATTTAGCTTATAAATGATTAAATAATGAGAATGAAGATATATTTTTAGTTTAGAATAAAAGTAATAAAATATTGGAATTAAGATATTATTTATCTTATTCATTTAAGAAACCTGAAAATATTTTTTATTAAGAATTTGTTTACGTTTTGGTAAGACTTGCGTTACAAATTAAATTGTGTTAACAGCCTTCGAAGCAAAAATTTGCTCTTTTTTTTTGCAAAAGCCTTTAAATTATCTGTAAATTGAATACTGACACACTATAAAAGAATCTATGAAATCGCAGCATATTTTGTGGTTATTTGTTTCTTCATCACAGTGTTGTTATTGTTTTCTACAGCAAATTTATGTTTTCATGATGAGAATCAGAAGAAGATAGTCAGTAGGTAATGTTATAATAAATATCCACTAAATCTGTAAAGCGTAAGGTATCAAAAATATATACATTTTTTAAGAAAGAAATTATTGCATTTTACACCTTACACTATAAAAAAACGTGTTTTTTTTACAGGTAAAAACTGTCAACTTTGACGCCAGTTAATAATTTTTTTTAAAGTTTAAAACCGGGTTTTTTTTTTGCAGGAAAACTGTAATTTTTTTTGCGGGAAAACTGTAATTTTAACAGGGAGAAGATGTTAATTTAGCAGGGAAAAACTGTTAATCTAACAGTTTTTTCTGCAAAAATAAAATACCTAAAACTAGCAATCGCGACCGAGTAATTACTTTGTCGCAGGCGGTTCGGTATTGGGCGCCCACGCAAGAGGTTTGCTTAGGGACTGGTTTTGATCCAGGAACCTCTTGTGTGCGAGCCTAATACTGAACCGTCTGCGACAAAGTAATCACTCGGTCGCGAGAGCTAGTATTGGGTATTTGTGCTTAACGATGATCTCAATCACGTGACTCTTTTCACGTCTAATTTAGCAGTTTCTCCCTGCTAAAATAACAGTTTCTTCCTGTTAAAACTACAGTTTTCCTTTTTAAAAAATTACAGTTTTAAACTGTAAAAAAAAAAAACATTTACTAACTAACATCAAAGTTGACAGTTTTTAACTGTAAAAACAACAGTTTTAAACTGTAAAAAAACATTTACTAACTAACGTCAAAGTTGACAGTTTTTAACTGTAAAAACAACAGTTTTTAACTGTAAAAATCAACAGTTTTTAACTGTAAAAACAACATTTTTTTACAGTGTACAACCGAAAATAAAATAATCTACCTGCTGTCAGAAATGGCACCCGAAATTCTTGGCTCTTTTCCGCAAATCCTATTTGAATTCTTCGAAAAGTGGAATGGAGAGTCATTCAATTCAAACTGTGAAATGGCCGTCACTTTACAACATTTTTCGCACAAAGAAAAACGGGATTTTGCAACTTTTGACCACTTTGTTACTTTTTCCTCTTCCGAATTTTTTTATTCGACGGGGGAAAAGGGCACGAAATGCGTTAAGTCGGCCCTTTTTATGACCGAAAATGGGGGAAAACTTATACGACAGACGTAAGTTGAAAAGAAAAGATCCAGGGAGAATATATATGTGTATTGAGACAGAGGAGAATGTTTAAGAATCATGTATTAAGCGAATTACGAATGTTTTATTACAGAAAAATTAAATTACGCCAAAACTTTTTTTTACGAAACCTAAAATATGTCTTCATGAAGTACTTAACGAAATGAAGAGTACACTGGAAGAACCGAATGATTTATTAGGCGGACGCCCGCAATTGTCTGCTTGGCGAACATTGGCGGCAGAAAACCGGTTTCTCTCTTTCTTCTGCGCTAGGCCAAGCGTCGGGATCGTCAATCGCCTGAATCTTGGTAGCTAGGAGCTACAGAGATAGTAGTTACAGTATTAGCGTGGAAGATCACGTGACCTACAACACTGACTTTATTGGGGCTCTTCTGGGAGCTCCTTGCGCGTCCCGTCGTTAGCATTGGAGGTCACGTGATCTGCCACACTATACTCTAACTATGATCTATGGTGGTAGGAACTGGTTTCCTTACACAAGTTTAGTCGATCACTCGCTATCATCGCCAAAGTGGCCTGCTAAGGAAACTACTCTACAAAATCAATCGGTTTTTCCCGTGTACTCTTCAAATATGTTCAATGTGTTCATTTGGATTAACATTTACTTTATTTAAATCAGTATATTTCTCAAACTATGAAATAATCTTGTTTCAAATATAGTTTGAAATAAGTGGGATTTGTACTTTTTTGGAAACCGATATTTTTTTCTTGGGTTTGAATTGGGAATTAGGAACAGTTAACCAGAATAAGCTTTGAATACATGTCGCAATACATACTTTCGAAAACTAGTTTTGTAATTATTTTTTAAATACTTCCTGTTACAATTTACGAAGTTTTACTAAATGACAACATAAAGTATCAACTAGCTATCATTACATTACTTTTAATCAAACTTTAATTTTTAATTGAAAAATGATACTTTCATTGATTAACGCACATCAAAGTTTAAGCAATAAAATAAATACATTGATTCAAATTGGAATTTGAATCTTCACCTTAGCCAAAACCTTGGCAATGCAATAACCAGATTGAAACTGCATATTTGAAACATAATATCCTTTTCGATCAAACGTACTCGAATATCACTTGCCGTTAATTTTTCGTCGAATAATCAAAGACACACCGACTCAAAAAAATAAAACAAGAAACATAATGGAAAAGAAATTAGATTCCCCTTCTCAATTTCGACATAACGAATGATTCAATCAGAATATGAGAATACTTTTCAATCTAAATTGAAGATGCAAAAAAATATAAGTAATATTCTATCAAAGTGGCCTTCTAGCATTACTAAATCATAATATGTTATCATCTTCCATCAAATTACGTGAGCTAACAGAGGGCGGGCGAGCAATGGATATAATTTGAAGCTAAACTGGTTTTCTATTTGTAGATGGGATATTCTGGAGGATGTCAACGGATTGGAGATTGGTCAACAAGGGTGAAAGAGTTTAGTTATATTTTAAAAGTATGTAATTGTTGTTTATGCTCTTTACCCCCGAAAAGAATGAAATAGATATATTCTTTACATAAACACATTTTTCAAACAGTTATGTATATATAAGGTTTTGCAAGTAATTTTTAAAAAAAAAAGCGTCTACCATTTATAGAGGATCAATTTAGTGGAATTTGAGCACTAAAACTGCACAATGTGTGCTATGAATAAATGCAAAGAAGTTCTTCTAAATGCTTGTGATTGATGGTTCATTATATAATTTGTTTTAATGCAAAAGGTCTTAGTAATTAACCACTGAACAATTGTTTTTTTATATGATAACTTTGAAATCTGCTTGACCCTCTGGTTGCGACATTTTTTTAATATATTTAACCCTTTCAGTACCAGTGATGACATTTTGGCATCATGTTTCTGATCATAATTTAAAAAAAAATAAGACTGACATTTATTGGGATTATTGAAAAATATTTTCTCATTAGAAAACGTTTGAAGAATCGAATGATGTGTTTTTTGATATCATAAAGGGCTATAGTCGATCTGAAAAAAATTATAAAATGATAATGCCAAATTGTCACTGGGACTGAAAGGGTTAACAAGTCAGCTGCTTTGGCATCGGTACTTTTTAAAGATTGAACATTTTAGTTTATAAAAAAATTAGTATTAAAAAATGGAAAATTAATATGTGAAGTAGTGAAACGACAAAGGTGAATACCTGATAAAATAAGAGTGACATTCCAATAGGAGATATTATTCTTGGATTAAATTAGAATATACTATTACTCATTTTCGAGAGTTTGATTTCAACAATTTTCAAATTTGTAATTTCAATTCACTTACTTTTAAGAATATTGTTTTCACTATAGAATAAGAACATCTTGGTACTCACTTATAAGAGTTTCATTTTTAGCCAGTGTACATATTTGTTTTACAACTATGATTAGTAAGAAACCTTAGTTGAAAAAGCGAGCCAAATTAAATTTTTAAATAAACAATTGACTTAGAAATTATTTTTTTAATTAAAAACCTTTTATTTATTTTTATTTAAAACAAGATACATAAAATAACGTTGCTAATTCTTTAGTATCTCTATCAAACTTGCTTTACACGGAACAATGTAGTATTTTTTTTTATGTTATTACAGCATAAATTGGTTATAGCGTCGTTCATAAAACCGCGAAATTTCTGCCGTTTTAAGCAAGGTTGTTTAATAGTTTATTATAGCATTCGTTTGAATGCGAAATGTCGAATAAATCAACAGCCGAAAATAAACCACTTTTGGTCAATAAACCAAAAGTGGAAGGTATCATAATTGTTCAGTCCGTCTGTCTGTAAAATTGTAACGGACGCAATTGTATTTAAGTAATTATACTTCGGCATACTTCAACATCCACAGAGATCGCAGATTAATTGTAACTTGGGTGTCAAAATTGGTAGCGAGAGTCGCCTGTATGGTGCCACAAAGAAGGCTCTCAGTTCTATAGAATATGCCGAGTCTGCAAAAGGATGTCCCTTAAGAGTAATTAAATGTACAGAGAGGGCATGGTTAGTTTATCTGTGTAAAAAGTTTTACTTTAACTGTGTTTAGCATACTTGAAATATTTTTTTAGAAACGGAATTAATAAGTCGCTATAGAACTCATGAATATTTTAAATAACTGTATAAAAAGGATGTATTTACGTAAGCATCAAAGTATATTAAATTTCCCAAAATCTTGTAAAATTTGTAAATATAGACATTAAAATTCAAAGTATTTTATTTGTAAACCCAATTATATGACATTTTACGATAAATATTACTAAGCTTATGTCAAGACTGAAACAATTCAATTGCATTTTTCTAAGCATATAACTTTTAACGATGTATTTAAACTAGTTTTAAATGTCAGAACTTAAGTATTCCCAAGTAACAATACAGATTTTGGGTAACTACCAATAACATGTTGAAACTTTAACTGAAATAAAAGTTAAAAACTAACAATATTAAATTTGAAGGCACAATCCTCTTTTATGTAATTCGAAAACAAGTTTATTCTTATAACGAGTTCCCCAAATAGGTAAATACCATTCATTACAAAGGTTTTTCTTTAAATTGTTATCCCTAAGAGATGAAACTAAAATTTGCCACCAAACTAAAGTCTTCCAGCCGCTAAAAAATATTTCCAATTTAATTGCAAGCCTCGCGAAATGACAACGTCGGCGTAGTTGCAGTAAGTAATACACCCTTGTGCTTTTCTTTTTTGCAGGCAAAAATTTTTTTCTTCACGTTTCTGGACGTCATTTGCTTGACGGAAATCAGCGGTTGTCATTTTTTTTGAATGTCATTTTTTTTTTTTTTTTTTTTTTTTTTTCTTGCCAGCGATAAGGTAAGGGTACTTTTTTTCTGTAACACGTTGGCTGTGTTGATGACTTGCACCTCTACCCGCCTAAATGACTAAGTAGGTTTTTTTTATTGTTGGTAAAAGATAGGGAATTTGTGGGATGGTTATTTTGTGTTTTATTTTAATGTATTTAAATTAGTAGTATTTAAACTGCTGCTACATAACCCTCTGAGCATTGACCCCAGCTTTTTTCCGTACATAACCCTCTGAGCATTGACCCCCAGCTTTTCGTGTATCAGTCTTTTTGCAATAACCTTAAATTTTAAATTTTTGCAATTAATAAAATTTTATTTATAATTTTTTTTTTTTTTTTTTTTTTTAAAATTTATGATGTGAAAGTCACCATATTTAAATAAATTTATAAGATTTTGAATTTCTGTTTATTAAACTACACTTCGGTAGATCTATTTTGATAAATTTATTTATTCCATTTTCATAATATCTATTTTGTTTTTTTTTTTTTTTTTTAATAATACTTTTTGTGTAATTTATTTTCAGTAATAATTTTAAAATATGCAATTAAATAATTAGTTAAAAATTTTGTACTTGGTTTTACCACAACAAAAGGGGTTGATTATTAAACTACACTTCAGTATACGATCTAGTTTAGCCACTTATTTCCTTCTCCCTTTGTAATGCTTTTTAAATACTTTTTTGTGTATTTCATTTCGCACAAAATTAAATTTAAATTTTTAAAAATAAGAATTTTCAATTAGGTAATTAGTTACAAATTTCGCACCAAAATAAAAGGGCTCCAACAAATAGTTCAACCTTATTCCAAAAATATGGTGCAACACACAAACAGTTGTTGTAGCTACAAGAAAACTTTTTTTTGGTGAAACCTATACCAAAACACACCTTAAGTTTGCAGCATTGAAATATTCTTGGCGGAGGAAACGGAGTAAACAACGCTGCTGGTGCCGAAATTTTGCCTGCTCTGATGAGTCGCTCCTTTGCGATACGTTCATCCTGATATTCGTGCGGCCCTGTTTCGTCAAAATCGAAGGAAAAAATCATTAATATTTCATTCTATCTAAAGCAAAAACTAATAAAAACAATAAAAATATGTCTTGAAATAACGAATAAATTGGTTTATTGAATGTGAAATACATTTTTTTATTCAATTCTCGCACCCGAAAATGAGAACTATTTACTGTTTTTCTCGTAGAACATTTCTATATACTGCAAACTTAATATGAGTTTTACTGTAGAACAAGTTTTTATTATTGCAGTACGTTTATTACAAAATTTCAAACTAAAAAACTATATTTTAATAAACTATAAGTATTATATAAATACATTAATAATAGTTAGTTAAAGTAAAATAGTTAAAGTAAGCTTTATCGTAAATGATACCCCAGGGATTTTCGGACTTAGACCTTAAAGTATATTAATTTTCAAAGCATCTACTAGTACTAGTTATTTTACTAAAACAGTAATACTAATATTTTTTTTAAATAAGTAAATGGAAGCAAGAAATTCAAATAAATATATCACTAAATAATTATCACTTCTCATTCCGAATACCAAAACAATTCACAAACTTATATTTACTTAAGTGCATCTATATATCTCTAACTTGATGAAAGTTGACATGCTAAGAGTTTTGTAAAGTGGCTTAGCTATGAAATGGAACTTTGAAATTATAGGAGAGTCACAAAGTAATTATAGCACGCATCTAAATAAAAGATAAATTCAAGTAAAATAAAGAGTCCCTAAGAAGTTAAGGGATTCTTTAAAGATAAGTCAAAATAATTATTTTCTTAATTTTGAATCTCTAAATCTAAGATGAACAAGGAATTGCAGAACTTCTTTTCTTCTATATATTGATTAAATATGGTCGTAAATTGTATAAAAAATATTTTTTTAAAACTTTTCTGAGACATCTATCGTTAGTTTTTAATTTAAAATTTAAAATAGTCACACCGCATCAATCTCAAAATAAACTTAAACTTAAAAATAACTTAGTCCGTTTTTAGTCTATTGAGTGACGTAGTTATATAGTATCTCGATTCTAAACAAGATCGGTTACACTTTTTGTGAAAGTATTAAGTTTTGTAATCTTCAAAAATTGCTCAATAAAGGTCTATGAAGCACTAAATAATGTACGATCACCGGAAGCTTTTTCACTTTCACTTAGCTAAAATGAAATATAAGGTAATGAAAATATAAAGATGGGGTTGAAAATACAAATTGAAGATTCTGTGTTCCAACACGCTTTGGAGGTCGCTGATTCTAAAAAAAAATGTGATTTGGACATTGATTCGTCTAAAACCTCTCTGAAGCTTGAACTATAAGATAGACAAACATCAAATGTGGTGCACGAGTTCCCAGCACCTGTAGTAGTTCACCTGTGGGGATAAAAAAAGGTTTTTGAGAAAATACATTAACAATTGATAATTACCATGTATACCACTTTATAGGTGTTAAAAAACTACTTGAATAATAGGGTACGCATAATTACATTATGCATAATTACGGTTAAATGCATTCTGATTCATTGAGTGAGGGGCAATTGAAAGTCGGGTAGGTGCCCCCCCCCCCCTCCAGCAGGGCCCGGTTCTAGAAAGACTCAGACTACAGGGGCACCACCTATAATGTTGTTCCCTTTACCAAAAAATGTTGCGTATGATTTACAGTACTGATGGTGCTATATCCTATGTATCACATTTTTGCTGCAATTTTATTGGCTTTCTTAAAAACATTGATCAAAATAATCCCGTTAGGGCAATTTCTCAGTCAAAATCCAGCAAAAAAATGTGGAATGTCAGATTTTTTTTTAGTTTACTGATGTTTTGGGGATTTACAGCATTTAGCATAATAAGAACTGAAATTTAGGGGTACCTAAAATTTGAGGCACTAGGCCAGGCCTAACGAGCCTTGTGGAAGAACATACCTTATGCCCCCTGGTTTTATTTTCGGATATTTTTATACATTATACATTTTAAATGAAAACTTCTTGAAGTGATGTAGGTTGTTCAAATCAGTTAATAAAGATCTTAGATGAAAACAAGCTGAATGTTGTAAAGAACTCAGAAGCAGACGAATTTTTAAGAATAAAATAGAAGCAACTATTGAAATCGAAGTACGGAGAAACATGAAAACAAGAGCTTTACGTCAACTGGAGCATTCCCATTGTCCCAAAATTTCCGTGACTAATAACCTTTAAGGTTTCATACAGTACCTTTCTACAGATTAATACGAACCGTGCTTAGCTATTCAAAAAAAAGCGGTGGAATTGTAAAGGCCAAATTCGCTGAGGGGATTTCCCCTAGCATGTATTTTAGGCCCAAAAAGATAAAAATCTTGCTTGTTATGGCTTCTCCTATCCATCTGCCTTCTTTGAATAGCTAAAAAAGAGAACATTTTAACAGCCACTGGTGTCCTTTTTTGCTTTAGTGGTTTCTAATAGGCTTACTAGGAATAATAAAAGTTTCTCCAGTTTCTTTAAAAAGATGCACCTTTTTAAAGGCACAATAGGGCTTTTTTTCTGGAAAGTTAGGCTTATGCAAAGAGCAAGCAATTTGTTCGTCTATATGTGTTACGTTCTCAAAAATCTCTTTGTGAGTGGGTATTAAAAAGTGAAGTGAATTTAATTCACTTTTTAAGTTTCGTGAATGCAAATTTGGACTGAAGTAACAATGCGGTTTCTTTGTTTTCAAACTGGCATGAAAACTGTTGAAAATACTTTACTTACGTAACATTACTAAAATTATTATATTTTACAATGTCCAAAGGGAACCAATTCTTATACAAAATTCATACCTAGGAAAATTTAAAACGATTTACTACATAATGGTGCTTAGTGTAATATGCTACTGATTAATATTGAAAATGATTGCTTAGAATAATAAACTATTATTCTTTAATATTATTTTCTAATCGAACTTTTTATAAGTTTCTGAAATTATATGTAAAAAAATCCATTAAAACACATTTAAAGACTCATATAAACTTAATAATTATATTTTGCTTATTTTTGATGTATCTAAGACGTTTCGAATACCCCATAAGGAGTTTTTCTTCCATTATAAAGACCTGGGTACTTTAATTTAATATACTTTTTTCACTAGGGGGCCATTTAACATAAAAAAACTCCACGTTATAATAAGGCAGGAAGTATCGATTTAACATAAAGTTTCTTCCGTGCCTCGATGTACTTAGACTTTTAACACCAGTCCATGTGACAAAATTAATGAAATTGCACCGTAAGCTACAAACAAGACCCTCAAGGGAATATCTTTAGGGCCGACCTATTTATTGAGCCCGGGACCTGTGACATTAATGAGCAGAAAAAAAATAAAGGAGGAGGTCGAATGAAATGTTAATCGCACTCTGGAGAGTTCGGCAATCCCCTAAACCTTAAATCCATCCCTCGCAACCGTTTCTCATCTTCCGCTTCCTACTTGTAAGAAAGCGGGAGAGAGAGAGAGAGAGAAATATGTTGTTCAGCTGTACCTGTTTAAGGTAGGCGAATACCCAAATTTCTAAAATTTTTACTATTACCTTAATCTTTTCTAAATTTGGCATAGTGATTTCAAATATAATGAACAATGCTATATAGGCAATTTTTTTTATGTAAATATAATTTATTTTGAACTGTGTTTTTCAGCTAAAAAAAAAGGGTTTGCGCTGACACTTCTAGTATAAAAAGTTTTACATTAATTTATCTGAAATTTTTTCTAGATGCTCTTTCAATATATATATCTGTGCTCATCTGGTATAAATATAGAATTTTTTTTAAATGTCCAAACGTAAGTTAATCGAAAAAATAATTTCCTTTAGTTAATTCATAAAATTTTTCTTAATAAGTTATTTTCTTGTAATTTGTATGTAACTCTAGAGGGTCATTGCATGTATCAGTTCAAAACGAAGAATTTAACACATAATTAATGTTTGTAGGAGGAAACAATGTGGTAGACTTGTTAAGTAAGCTACTTTTTTTAGTTGAAAAACACCATTTAAAATAAATAAATTATATTTAAATAAAAAAAATGCCTAAATAGAATTGTTCATTATATTTGAAATCACTATGCCAAATTTGGAAAATAACTATAACAAGTTCCAAATATTACAAGTTGTGTTAGAACAATGCAAATGTGAAAGAGAAATATGTTGTTCAGTTGTACCTCTTTAAAAGAAGATGAAATAACAAGTTCTGGTTGGATTGGTAAGAGTTTACCAGCTCCAACTTCAATGTTGTTATTACTCTCAGTAACTATAACAAGTCCCAGTTATTACAAGTTGTGTAAGTACAATGCAAATGTGAGAGAGAAGTGTGTATTTCAATTGCACCTGTTTAAAAGAAGATGAGATGGCTAGTTTTGGTTGGTTTGGTTAGAGTTTACCAGCTCCAACTTCAATGTTGTTATTGCTCTCAGTAACTATAACAAGTCCCAATTATTACAATTTGTGTTAGTACAATGCACAAAAAGATATATATGTTATACTACCCAATAATGCATAATTAACACAAAAATTTTGTCAATTGGCCAAAGACCCGAGTATTTTTCCGAAATGTAGTTCCATACTTATAAAAATCTTTAAAAATTACATAATATGTTATTTTAAAATGTACATTATATTTTTATTCTGCCTATTTTAGAGAACAATATAGTTTATAGTTCTTTTTTTTTTGTTTTTTTTTTGGAAACCTTGCATGGATTAAATATCCTTTTCCTTTCGCGATCTTCAGTTGTGTTGGAACAACATAAATTTGTGTTTGAATGTCATCAACGCGATTCTTGTATTGCGACAACACAATATTGTAACGTTTCCATTTTTACATAATATCTGTCTGAACGCTTATGCTGTTTGAATACAAGTTTTCTCACTGTGACATTTGCTGAAAACACAATGTACAATGTACTATATTTCTTGGTGTTTTTGTTGGAACGAGACGGATTGCGGGTACGAATTATAGTTTTTACGCACATTATAGTGGTTTTATATAATGTTTACTTTAAATCAACATTTTCCAGAAATAAAAAAATGTATTTACAAGTAGTTTTTCATTTATTTTTTAAAAAGGTCAAAATCTTTAAATTTTGAGAATAACTCCACCAAACTTTTCTAGTTTGTTTTTAGTAGGGGAAGGTGGGTTACCTTGGACCTATTTTGACTTTTCAATTTTTATTTTCTTAATTACTTGCAAAAAGTGAATAAAAATATTTTTACTGAATACTTTATGTTGTTATATACAACATATATTTATTTTAACATGTTATTTAAAAGATTTCAACTATTAAAAAAATAAATACAGAAAATTGTAATTAGGACCAAGGTACACCACCGGCGGTGTACCTTGGTCCAACCGGTAGTGTACCTTGGACCAATTATTAACATGTAGAGAGACTCGATTTACAGTCCGAAAACCAATATTTATTAGCCACATAAAATTCAAAAATACATTTTACAACCTACTCTTATTTCTAGCCAAGATTGTAGTAATTGGTTATGTTAGGTCAATTGGCTCAGTAAGGGGTTTTATTGCCTTAGTTTTTTGTAGTGCCCTTTTGGCTTTTTCAGCTGCAATGCAATTTTTCTCGGGTGTATTCGTTGAAATGCATCATAAAATTAAACCGTTATTTCATGCCATCGAAAAAAATTTGGCTATCTTTCGGTCTTAAATGTGAAAAAAAAAACCTCAAATATTTCCCCCTATGTTTATTCACCTAGGCCTAAACGTAAAAAGGATGTTCTGCTTAGATATTTATTATAAAAAATATCTTTTAGATGAGCATGCAATAATTATTTTCTATATTATATCAATATGGTTAAAATTTAATAGGCTTCCATAAATCTAAATAATTAACTACAAAAAAAATTCTTTATCACATCATATCAAAATTTCTTACAAATTTCCATTTTTCTAGATTTTACAAATCAGGGTTGCATATTAATAGCTTAAAATACTAAATTTTTCAAAGGAAAGAATTTACTTGAATTTTTAAAAGGGTTTTCAACAATCTGAAGCACATAAGACCTATAGTAGTGTACCTTGGACCAGTCCAAGGTACACCACTTGTATTAGGTTCGAGGTACACCACTTGGATATTAAAAACAAAACAGTTAATCACCAAGTTAAGGTTAGACTTAAATTAATTTCAAGCACACTGTTTTATAGCTAAAACTTTGCTTTATATTGCATAACCATCGTTTCTGAATAAACACTACATGTTTGAGTAAATATTACACTAAAGAATGTGACAAAAATTTACTTTTGAACTGTGAATTTAGTTTTTCGAAACCTCTTTAATAAATTGACCTTTTAAACAAACAGATAGAACTTCACTGAGATCCCTGGTAGCAAATACTTTAACTGCATGTGGTGTTGTTTCAATATCTAAGCTAATCGAGCTGGAAACTGCATAGGTTCGAGGTACACATACGTCCAAGGTACACCACTTACCCCTACTATTTTTTCAAGAACTGTGCATGAATTTTGTAATGGGGGCTACAGTTAAAAAGTATTATATTTTTATGCTAAAAATCACAAAAAAATTGCCAATTGTTTAATTCACCATTTTTTTAAAGCAATTTACACAGTATACCTTATTCCATGCAGATTTTTGTACGCCATATATAAAAACTCACAGATTGAAAATTTCAAAATTCTTACTTAATAAGCAACACAGGTTTAGGGATGTATTAAACACAAGAATTGAAAAACGCGAAACAGCGAAAAATGGTTGAAAACAAACGAAATACGTATTCAAACTTATAGAAATTACCCCAGAAAATATTTAATAACCCTTTTTTCTTCAGAGACACTTTCAGTAAATATTCAGAACAATATTGTGAATAAAAAAAAGGGAATACTTAAAACTCGATATTTTTACCAATTTTTGGGTACCGTATCCCCTTAACAAATTTGAAAAAAGTACAAGAGCAGCAACTAAGAGTTTCTTCAAAGCAGCACAAACATTGGGCAATAAAACGAAAAAATGGCACTAAAAGTGAAAAGAGAAAGTAGCCGAGAAATGGCAGAAACAGTAAAAACAATTGATCAACTTCAAAGCCCCTGACTGTTCAGGCAACAAAGAACCACACGAGGCTCGGACGGATTTAAAACAACAAAGTTAAGACCCTGCCGAGGTTTTGTCAAGCTCGGTGAAGAATGGTTGCACAATCCAGATAACTGAAATCGAACTCGAGGATTTCTTTATAGTGAACAGTTGTGATTGGTCTATAGTTATTTTTAGAGAAACTTTCTGCGTAGCATTCATTTTATGTTAACCTAAATAAATACATAATAATAAAAAAAAACACATGTTAACTATAAACTATGCCGGTCCACTGGCGCAATGGTTAGTGTACTAGCCTTTGGAGCTCCTGGGCTCGGGTTCGAATCCCGGTAAAGGCATGGGTGTTTGTGTTTGTCAATAAATGTTGATATTTGTCTATGTGTTTGTGGCGTCCTTCTTTGTGTGTCTCTTATGACTGTCTCTTCTGGCGAGCGGGGTAATGGGCTATATAGCCTACGCCCTTCCCTTCTAGAGGGCGCAATCACTGTCATTTGTCATTTTGTCAACTATAAACTAAACTTTTATTTTGAACGACAAAGGTTAAAGTTTGAATTGATAGACGAGGGCTTTTGGCGACGTGTGTCATAATTTAGAACTACAGTCAATTGACGAGCAGCCATCTATTAAGGCTTGTCAAGTTTTTTTTTATTTACATCGGCTTTAGGGCCCTCATTTGTTAGTGAGGAAATTCGAATTGTTGTATTCAAGTTAATAATGTTGGTTATCCTTGATTTAATATATCTACACAGTAGTTTATACGTGGGCGTCTAAGTAGACTAAGTAGGTTTTTAGATGGATGCATACAAGGCCTTTGAAAGGTAAGATATTTGAAAGTAGGTATTTGTGCTCGTTAAACACTTCAGTTGTGTAAAAAAAAATAATAATTCGTCTTCCAAGTTGGATTAGATCTTTCAAAACTTTGTGAATCACAAAAGTAAAAATAATGGGTGATAAGAAATTATATATAACTTTTACATTTTAATTCGAATGAACTATTTGCTTACAATTCATAATTTCTACTTAATGGCGGAAATATATTAAATGAAATAAAAATAACAAACTTTCCTGTTCGAAACATAAACCATTAGAACAAACATTTTTTTAAATGTCAAAACCTCACCAACAGTACCTGTACCAGCAACAGTACACCCAAAAGAGTTACCTCACAACAGTAACTGCTTACAATCAAAGCCCAACAATTTAATTATCCCCATCAAACAATGCATAATTAGACAACCGTACTATATATAGTTAGACAATCAAACAATATGTAGAGCTTAGAAAGATTTGTTTGTTGTTGCACTGCGAAATTTAAAATATAGTTGAAATTTAGAATGTAGTTGAATATACTTATATTTGAAATACTTTAAAGTAAACCTATATATTTTGTCAAAACCAGTATTAGTCGGGAATAAGTGTTTTAAGTATTTTAAACTAGCTTTAAATATTGGCTTCCGTTAAAACAAGTCCTCCCTAGTTTTTAAAGCACTCTGAGTTGTACAGACATGTATTACCTGACTGTCAGGTTTTAAACCAACACATTTCCAATAAATTTTTTAAAAACTTATAAATTTACTGAATTTTTAAACCAAGAGAATGGATGAACAATTTATAACTTTCCCAGAAACTAGGAAAATATAATTTTAAAAAGATAAGTACATTTTTCAATTAAAAATTTTCAATTTAAATTTCATATAGTGTAAACAAATTTACACTTCTGCCTATTTGTTTATCTCTCAAATTCTTAGCGGAAACATCTACGAAAACCAACAACTTAATACTTCTTTTCCATCTTTATAACCCGATTATGTTCCTTCGTTGGCATCTTTCCGGATAGAAACTTTCACTACATTAGATTTAAATTAAAATTTTAGTCAAAAGTTTAATCTCATGTAGTGAAAGCACACTCTAAAAAATGAATGTTCAAAAACGACGAAATTTCCCTTAATTTTGACGATTCCGTTACTTTCAAATGCTCTGAGTTTTCGTTTCCTCAAAGTGAGGAAATTTGAATCGTCATTTTTATGAGGATTTAAATGTCGTCTAATCTAAAGAACTATTTCGACATTGTTGAGCATGCGAGTACAACAATGAGATTCAGTTTCCTCAAAATCAAGATACCGAATCGTCAAATCACGATCGTAAAAGTGAGGATTCGCGTTTACTCAAAAGTCACGTGATAGTTTGACGAAACAGTCCTCAAAATTAACGAAATGAGGCTTGAGAATTCATGAATCGGCAAAAATGAAAGTGTTATTTCTGAGAGTGCAAGTTTACACTTCTGCCACTTTGCTAATTCCTCAAAGTGTAACATGCACAAATCAACAATCTAATGCTTCTTCCTCATCTTGGTATCCCGATCCTGTTTCTCCGCTGGCTCTTTTCCGGATAGACACTGGGCCGATTGGAAAGCGTTTGGCGAACACAACAAGATGTCGCCGTGACAACATCCTTCTTCTTGTCCTCCGGATTTTTTCCTGGATAGGCCCCCGGGAAAAACGGGAAAATCCCGCATTCATCCATCTCCCTTAAGGAATTTCATCCGGATTTTGTTTTTTCGCTATCCTTGAGCAGGTGTTCGGTAGTAAGGTTTTCTATTTTCTTAGCTTGAATCTTCTTTTCTTGTTTTTGTTTTCTTGGTATCCAGGGATTGAATGGTTTTGCCCTGGTTTTACTTAATTACGGAGGTTGAAGGTAACATGGATTGTGGGTTGAAGGTTTGTTGGTTGTGATGGTAAGAGTTTGAATTGTTTGTAAGAGTCTCGAAATTAATGTAAGCGTTTCTTTGGTAAAAAGGAATATTAAGCCTTATTACTGCATTCGGTATTTAAGTCTTGAAAGTTCAAAGGTGGAAACAAAAAGTAGTTTATCATACAAATAATTGTGATAGGAAGGAGTTTTTTGTGTCGTGTCTATGGCGTTGCCAAAATGTGAATGTAAAGTTAAATGAAACCATGTGTTTTGATAACCAAGTCTGCAAATTTTTTTTGTGATATTAATATCATAAAGATTTATTAATGATGGCAGAGTTCCAATATCTGTTATTCTGTCATTCATTACCGGGCATTCTAAAAATTAAGAAGTTTGACGTTGTCAATAGCTTAGGATTGGTGTTTTTAGTTAAAGATTGTGGTTCATAAACAATTATTTGCTTGTTAAAAGTAAACCACTGCTTTCTATTGTTAAATAATAAAATGTTCCAACACAAATTTAAAAAAAAGTTCCGTTTTTAATAGAAAGCCTACATAACATTTAAAAAATTAACGATTTATTAATATACATATATCATTAATTGACAAAATACGATCTTTCCACAATTCAAATATTTTTTTTAATCCATAAACATGCAATCATTATGTGGGGCAAAAGTTATTAATCTGCTTTATATATATAAAAAAAATAAAGATACTTTCTGAAGAAATAACTTTTATGTCGAGTATGATACAAACACTAAGATTTTCTTTTTTTTTTAATTTAAATTTGTTTTCTATGAAAACAAAAAAAAAAGGAAAAAAATATCAGCTGCCTTTGAGGACTTGTATGAATGATACGAGGAAGGTTGTAAGATTTGTATCCTTAGATTCTCTAATCCCTTAATCAACCCATTTAAGGGATTAAAAATAATGTACCAGTCCTTGATTTGAACCCCAGACATGTATCACACTAAAAATTTAAAAAAAAAACATGATGAAAAAAGCATATGATATTTTTATGAGTAGGCGTACCAATATTTAGATATAATTTCAATTCTTTAAGGTTAGTATTTGATGTAGTATGTTGACTGCTGTATTTATTTATTTTTCAATTTTTTTATGATTTCTAAGAGGTATTATTAGAATTTCTAGTGGCTGAGCTATCTCGATTTTTTATACTTATGAAGATGAAACTATTCATGAATTAACTATGAATAAACAATGCAAATTTCTGGAAGAACTAATCACACCTCTAAGCAATATAGCAAATGGAAGAACTAATTACACCACTACGCAACTGGGTAATACCTTCCAAACACATTAAAAAAAATTTCGTTATTTGCACCACCAATCACCCCGCCATTGTTATTGAATATAAACCATAAATTCGTTTAGCGCTCAATATTTTCTGCTCATCCAAACATTGCGTTTCGAGGCAACGACAGACTGAGGCACAGAGAAGGTGAAAACGCAGACAGACACATGAACAGATTGCCCATCATCCGAAGTCATCACAGTGCTGCGTCTTTTTGGCCCTTTATCCCAGAATGGCCTGGGTGACAGAATTAGTACGGGGATCTTTCACTTGGGCTGTAAAATTTTGGAAATATTTCTGTCGTCGAGTCTCTGATAGAGCCCTGAATGCGTGTGTCTTTCGCCGTCGTAGAAGTTAAATATAAACATCAAAGTCTAACTTGAAAGAGGCTGTAAAGATTTTCCTTAAACGAAATTCTGATGCATTATGAGTTTATTTGAGATTTCAGAAGGTTTAAAATTGTATTTTTTTATTAAAGCAGCGGCTCTAGTATTGCATGCTAAACGTGACAGGTTCGAGGGAGGAATTGCTAAAATATCTATCGACCTATAAACGTCTGTATAATTTTCAGCAAGGGCAATTTTAATTTCAATGCCCACACTTGGGTTTCTTCAAGATGGGTTTTTTTTGGAAAAAAACACCTGTTTTTTTTAATGTCGGGTAAATTCATAACAACCCTGCATGTAGCTCTAGTGTGACACAACCCTAACCAATACTTTAAACTATTCAACCTAGCCTTATCTTCAATATTTTAAATTATTTCATCGCAAGAACTGCCCTTAAATTTCAAAAACCAACCTTTTATCTAATCATGCGAACTTTATTTAAGCTAACGGCGAATATTTTTATGTGTATAATTTTTTCTATTGAGATTGCTATTGAGTCAAATGATGTTACAGATGCCGTTGACGGGCGTAGGATTAAAAAAAAATGTTTAGTAAAAACAATCTATATAAAATTTCATTTTTGAATATTTCAGTAGCTGATTGAGCTCTGAATATCTTCTCATTCATAAAGTTTAGAAAAAAATCAAAAATAGCTTAGAAAGCAATATTTTCTTGATACGAAAGACTAAATTTCTGTTTTATTGCCTCCTTCTGTTTTATTGCAATGTTTTATTGCCCCTATCTTAAACTTTAATATGTTAGTTTATTTTTTGAGTTAAAATATCTATTTTTGTTACATCAGTTAGCAAAAATAAACCATTATTCACGTGATAACACAAAGGATAGACAACTGAATAACCCAAAATAAAAAATACCTCAAATGGATTTTAAAAAACTCGTTAAGAAAAATAATTACAAAATGAGTGATGACAAATGAAAAATGACAGTGATTGCACCCTCTAGAAGGGAGAGTGTAGGCTTTATAGCCCGTTACCCAGCTCGCCAAAAGAGACAGTCACAAGAGACACAAAGAAGGACGCCACAAACACATAGACAAATAACAACATTTATTGACAAGCACAAACATCCATGCCTTTACCTGGATTCGAACCCGAGCCCAGCAGCTCCAAAGGCTAGCACACTAACCACTGCGCCGGCGGGCCGGCTACGAAATGAGTAATATTCACATTAGAAAAGAAAACTCTCGTTAGTTTCTATAAGCAGAATGATTATACAATATATTTAGATATATCACCCAATTCTCGAATAAGAGTTTTAAAAATAATACAAACCCATATCCATCCATAAATATGTTTAAACGTGAAATGATATTTGAATAACACTGAAGACACATTTAAAGAAATTGAGACAAATGGAAGTTAAAAATTTATAGAAATATTGGGTATTTTAAAATTTATTGGAGATATATTGAACATTAATTGCTCAGATTTGTAAAACATCATCATTTGTAGTTACAAACTACATTCGATTAATCTATACCTTCATTTAAATTAATACAAAATAAGTAATTGTGTCATTCTAGAAATGCCGGAAAAATGGATTTCAGTAATTGAATCTGTTGTAATTTAATTAGCCTAACAAGATTAAAAGTTCAGGCTTGGCGGAAAATGTATGGTCATCAAATTACTGACATGTGTACTTAGGAATAACCCTTTCACATTTATAGCTCTTTCGCTGTGAGATAAATTAACGTTTTATTAAAAAGTATTGTGTAGAAGGAAGCGGTATAGGCTGACAATTTCATTAAAATTAAACAAATAATATTGCGTATAAATTTAAATTTTATATCGAATTCATATATTATTTCCTTACCGTTGATTTTGTCCAAAATTCGTACATAATTAAAACAATTTTAAGAAGAATATTTTATTACATTTTGATGCTGTAAAAAGAATGCGTAACAGAAAAGAAATAAAAAAATTTATTTCAAATAATTAAGGTGTGAAGTTTTCTCTATATTTTAAGGATATGTAAATATTTCAATGATATTGAAAATGAAAATTAAAATCGTTGAAAATCATTTAGAAATAATTAAAAAATGATTGGAATTTTGCTTTTATTGTCCATAAAATAAAAAAAATGTGTACCAACAGCAGATTTAAAAAATGTAGTTTATATTTAGCGTGTGGTATGAGTAAATATTTATAAAAATTGATGTTTTTCATTATCACACTAAAAGTTTAAAAATTATGTGATATTTATGAGTTGGCGTACCCATATTTAGATATAATTTTATAAAGTAAGTATTTGAAGTAGTATGTTTATTGTTGTAATTTTTTTTCAAACAAAATTTTTTTATGGTTTCTAAGATTTACTTTTAGAATTTCCAATTTCATTAGTGGCTGAGCGATCTCGAATTTTAATTCTTTTGAAGATGAAACTATTTATGAATTAACTCTATGAAAATTTCTCAAGAAATGGTAATGAAAATTTCTCAAGAAACATTATAAATAAAAAGTAATCCATTGAATTTGTTGGCTTTTTTTCACAAGTTTGAAATTTCTAAAATATTGCTTAAATAAGATAATACATTTTAAGAAGTAATATGTGTGTTTCAGATTGAAGTAAACAGAATATGAAAATTGACTAGTTGAAATATTCCCGTTCTTCAAAGTATAACTAATATATAGGGGCCGATCCAATCATTGGCAAGTTTGTCTAATTTAATTTACAAATGTTACAATAGAGTTACATAATCAAAATATTTTGATGCAGGTTCTTTAATTAGAGCGGTAGGTAGGTGGGTACATATATATTCCAGCTTGTGTGCTTGTTCAGAGAACCGCTTATAAGCTTACGACAAGTGGGACAGACACATAAAGAGTTTTTCACAAGCACAAGAGACACACAAAGAAAGGACAACACAAACAAAAAGACAAATAACAACATTTATTGACGGTCACAAACATCCATGTCTTGACCGGGATTCGAGCCCGACCTCAGCAGCTCCAAAGGCTAGCATCCTAACGATTGCGCCGGCGGCATTAGAGAGGAGTGAACTGCTATTCTGAAACTGTTTAACCTTTTAATTCATAATGTTGCCATGTGGCAACAAGTAACATAATCCACTTTATTATAGTAAAGTAGAGCTCCCTCTCGACAAATCTTTGTTTTTTCAATCTAATACATTCCATTCTGAAGTTTTAATTACTAATAAGCCTCATATATGACAGGAGTAAAAGTGCATACAAAATTAAAGAGTGAGGTTATTAACTGTTTTGAGATTAAGTTTTGGGCAGTATTCAAGGTATAATAATATTAGTACTAAATAAAAATAAATTGTTTTGAAAAATTAATTATAGTTAGAGAGCGTAATTTTAAAGTATATTTAGTAGTCGCTAGTAAACAATAACGAACAATCCGAAAATAACATTTGCCTATTTGAACGAAAATTATTTGTAAGTAAGTGTGATTTTTGCTTTAGTTTTAATTTAGGGATTCCAAGCAACTTCCATTGCAACTAAAAGTTAAATGCATTTGATTTAATTTTAATGTATCATTGGAATGGTAGATGTTAAATAGGAAGTGTAAAAACAGATTTTTAAATTTTTAAATTAAGTATATTAAAACTACTATACATTTTTGCGCTCTGCATAATTCAGTTTTTAGGATTTCGTAACTACTCTGCTAATGAGCTGTTTCGCTAATGAGCTTCTCAAGTCCCATTAGTATTTCTAAAACTTCTAAAAATATGAAATATTTTTTTTTTAATTTTCGAGAAACTTATCAATACAAGATTGCCTCGAAAACGTTAAGACTTTGATATTGAGCTAAAAAATTATATTTTATTCAAATTATCGCTAATGAGACCTTTTTAAAGTGAATTGCAACTGGCAGGGGAGTTTATGTTCAAGATCGAATATAAATAATGACCAATTTTAATCCTTTCTAAAAAGTATTATCCTAATTGAAAATCAAATAAGTATTTGCAAAAAATATTCATTAAAAATCTTTATTTTATTAAAATAAGATATTCACATGTCTGAATCGGACTATTTTCAGTTATTTGTATTTCCGGAAGTACAATTAAAATTTGCATCTGGCTACAATATCGCATTTTTTTTCACTAAAAATAATGAAAGGCGAATATTACAAAGTCATAATTGATAATTAAAAACGTTTGTAGCTAGCCTCAAAATCACTTTTATTCACTTAAAATCTAATTAAAAGACAAATGTTATAAAGACAGAATTGATTATTAGGAACTTAGTAGCTTTTACACTCTGTTGTATAATTGGAGGAGAAGGAAGGTGTATTTTCATAGTTGCAAATTATATATAGAAAGGTTTTTTTAATTCAGTCCTTTTTTTTAATAACCTTTCGAAGAATTTTAATTGGAGTAAATTAGAGAATTGGTTTGTTAATCCAAAATTGTGTTTCTTGTATATACGCATTCGTTTTGACTTTCAATTCCAAATAAACCCTTTGAATTTTATTTAAAAAATGTAGTGCAATGCAATAGATATATTTTTTGCGAATTAGGACTTTTGTTTGAGATCATACATGGAGTAGAAAATTTATTCGTTTTGAAAAAATACATTATAAAACTATTTGTTGGTAAAAACGTTTTAAATTATCGAGGACGACTACAAATATTGAATATTCTACTTTATTTGAATGCACTTATTATAACCTGTTGTTTATAAGTAGAACGTTTGAGTATTATTGGGCAGGTCTCACGTCTTGAGTGGCAACAAAATTGCGGAATGAAGATAAAAATTTTCGCGAATTTTCTCACATGCTGGAGAAAAAATTGCGACTTTTGTAACTTTTTTTTCGAAACCTAAATCGTCCCTCGCTCGTAGTTACATAAGACGTAAAAGTACATGAAACAAATATCGTCGGTGTATTAAAAAGAGGTAACGGATTAGTGGCGGCTGGATAAGAAGGTGGGGACTGCATAATTTAGAAAAAGCACATTTGAATACCAATATTTTCTGAGACTTCTATAAAAAAAACCACATTCGTGATCCTGATGTCCATTCGTGATTCGATTTTCCTGAATAAAACGAAATAATAAGCTAACCCAGATATTGTTTGTAATAAATTATTAGTCGACTTCACAATTAACAGTTACAAGATTGTAATTATAGTTACAAAAGTTTCTCAAATTAAATAAATATATTTTTATCATGTCTGAAATTGATTTGCAATTTCGAAGAATAATCATGCAAATTTTCTCGAATTAAATCCTGGTACACAGTCAAAAATTTTGATTGCATCGGAATCTGGGCTCTTCAATGGTGAACGAGGTAGCAATGGACTATTTAGGTGTTGAAGGCGGCTCCTGCTGCTTCAGGGCTGTGAGGCGCCCTGTGGTCAGTGTCTTGATCTACGGATCGGAAGGTCCCGCGATCGAGTCCTGGTCGCTGAAAATCCACCGACTATATGCGGAGTACATGCTCGTTAAATCTGTTGGTTCTGAAAGTCCTGTGGGCGGTCATTGCGCAGTTTCCGACGGGTACAGGTTCCTGGAGACTATTTCCCTCCCCTTCAGGGACATGTCTAAATTGTGGAGTTGGCGCGCGATAAATGGCAGCATCTGTCACGTATATGTGTGCATGTGAGTGTGAATGTGTGTGTGTGTTGTGACTGTCTTACTTGACGAAGGTTTATAAGCGGCTCTCTGAGCAAGCACACAAGCCTGAAAATATATGTAAATACCAACCACAAAAGATCCATGCTCCAAATAGTGGTGGCAGAAACTTCCAGGATTCTGGTATATCTTTGACCAAAATCTTCAACAGTGCATATTTTTTGGCAACGTTTGACACGTCTGAAATATGTCGCCAATACCTTAAAATGACGCTAACTTATATTTCTTAAATTAGTACCAAACATAAAATTTTCTCAAAAACTGATATTTTCGAAATATTTACTAAATTATTGAACTTTAATTAAACACAAAATGCAATTTACAATGCCAGTCAACAAATAAAATGCGTCTTATAAAATATTTGGAAACTCAAAACAATAAGAAGTTCCAACAAGTAATCCTCTGATGCTTTACAAATTTCACAGAATGAATTCGTTTGGACAGAACTATAAAACAGTCATATTATCCTTTTCCTTCAAAAAATTGTAAGACCTTTTATGGAATCAACTCTCCAATTAACACCCTCATTCATTTAAAAGAAACTTCCCAAAATAGTGTTTAATGAATCAAAGCTCTCTTTAAATTAAATCCTACGAACATTTTTAACGTGTTCAAACAATTACTGGAGTGAAACCCGCGTTGAGAACTTTATATAGACTGTTTTTTGACAAAGTTTTAACCAATACTTATGTTAAAATGTAGAATAGTTTGACTAGCGGCTCAGTGGCAGAGAGGTTAAACGTGTCCGCCTCGTAAGCCCAAGATCGCGGGTTCGATCCCCGGCTGAGTCGTCAGATTTTCAGGATGGGAAAATCTTGGGCACGTATGTCATATGATTATGTGGCGGCATGTGTAAAAGATCCCTGGACTATCCAGTTGGCTCGGCAAAAATTTAATCTCGGCATACTTTACATCCACAGAGAGCTCAGATTCATTGAATCTGGGCGTCAAAAATTGGTAGCGAGAGTCGCCTAGATGGTGCCACTAAAAAATGGCTCTCAGTTCCGGGGAATATGCCGAGTCTGCAAAGGCTTGACCGCCAATGTTGCAGCCCCATTTGGAAAAAAAAGTATAGTTTGACTATTTTTTATTTGAATTTTACTATTGTTTTTCTATAGTTTTCATATCCTATTATTTTTTTTAGTGAAGAATATTGTAATTTTTCTTAAAAGTAACTATGGCTCCATTTATACAGAAATTTTACGTGTTAGATATTTTTTAGATATAGTAAACTGAGCGCATAGGGTCGGCATATGAAGCAATTGTTTTTCAGCAATGTTTGCTGTATTGATTGTATTTATACTTTGGAATACTGAAACTGCACAGCGATATAAAGAATAATTTAAAAAAAAAACATCAACAACTATTTCTGCACTTACTTTGGAAAAGTTTTGCCCCCTTCAAGGTACCTTGGGTCACAAACATTTTACTCTAAAATCGTTAGATAATAGTTATTTAAGCAACTAGTTCCGAAAATGATACTTTATTAAGCGAGCGGCTTTTATTTCACGAGCGAGGTACGAGCGAGTGAAATTATGACACGAGCTTAATAAAGTATTATTTGGAACGTGCTTGCTTACAATATTTTTTATAATGGCGTGCAAAAAAGTATTTCTACCAATGAGTTATTTTCATTTCATCCTTTAGTTTCCATGGAGATATTCGAAAATGCAAAGTAGTGAAAGAAAAGTTGTAAAATACTTTTCTATTTTGAATCAAAATAGTACTTAGATTAATTAGTGCTACCGAACATAGGTGAAAATGAATTTGAAATGATATTCGATCAACTTCCAGATTAAATTAACAAAGCAGCTAAGGAAGTTTGGTCGAATCTTCTTCCAGAAAAGTATTGTTTGGAGTGAAATTTGTGTTCTTACTTTTATCTTATTTCATTTCCTTTAATAATTTTTGTAATACTTTTAGTTTCCATGGAGATTAGAAAATGCAAAAGTAATGAACCAATAGAATTAACTGAGTTTCGTGACCATTTAGTTTCCATGGAGATATTCATGACATCATTTTGCTTTTCTACCAATCAGAAACTCTTATTTACTTTACCACACTAGTGCCGAAAGCCAACTTTTCGAAGACTGTGTGTGACGCAAGCACGTAAAGTGTCATTTTCGCAAGGATTTATGAATGAATATGATATAAAAAAAGTGAACTTTTTTGCACGTTGTTATAAAAAATTTATTTTATTAATTCGTTTTATCAAGAACATTATATCTTCACAAACAAATTCTTATTTAAGTTTAGTATTACTTTTCAACTTGTGGTTTTGTTTCTATCTATGGGGATTCAACCTAACGATACTATGAGGACTAGGTAAATCTGGGGGGTGGGGAGCTCAGTCGGTTAGGCACACGTCTGGCATGCGGACGGTCTCAGGTTCGTGTCCGGGCATCGCCAAAATAACTGCCGACATATAAACGGCTCGTGCAGCCAAAATTGTCCGACGAATAATACCCCATATAAGGGACTGCAAATGAATATCCTTCAAAGTCCAACGCTGCGCACGATGTTGCCCTTAACGGTTGCGTTGGGTGCCTATTCAGGTGTCGGCTCGTCACTTGACTGTGGTTATAAAATACGACGCCCGTCCCCAATAGCCCACTTGTAGCTCTAGTACGACAATAATTCAAACCTAACCTAATCTAGGCACATCTGTTTATGAGCATTTTGTAGCAACCCCAAATCCCAAGTTGTAAAAGCCGCCCTCAACCCCAAAGAGTTCATTGCTACCTCATTCGAGGGCAGCACTACTACCACGCTCTGTTGTTCGAGTCTACCACGCAGATTATCGGTTCCAAGAATCGTCATATCCCCTCCCAAAGGTTTTGATATGGGAACTTGGAGGACATACGGCGGAGTTAAACTTTTAAAAGTCACCATTCGGTCGCCTGGGTTTGAACTTGCAACCAGGACGAACTTGATGCCAGTACCAATACTCTACAAAACAGGCTTTTCAATTAAGGATTACTCGGTATTGACTTATAAATACAAAATTTGGCAAATTAAAATTGCTTACACGATTTCAAACTTGAGTCAACTTTGTCTAATTTTTTTAGTAAAAATTGCGGTTTAAAATTAAATTTCTTTTCCTACATTTTATAGCTATTCAAAACTTTCGCTGAGGGTGATTCGCTATAGGCTTCATAACCTAAGGATTCAATAATACTATTTCTACGACAAGTTACGCAGCAAAATCTTGCTCATTTAAAGTGTTGATATATTTACCGATGTCAAGCTCATTTAACACATAGGTCAATTACAATTTTGGCAACGAAAGGCATCGCACAGCTAGGACAATGCTCAAAAGTTGTTAATTAAAAGAAGTCCGGGACTCATTTCCAGCGCAGGCACAAAACAGAAAATGCCTTTTCATTTCCTGCAATGTCTTTTGTTCCTACGCACAAAAGGGCGGCGGGTCCCCCACTCTCGAAAGATTTTGTGTTCCAAGTGAAAAAGAACTTCTGAATTATTAATTAATTTCGTTTTAAATCCGGGCGGTGGCATCGGCGTCAATTGTTTCTGAGGGACGACTGTAGGGTTAAGAAGAAGATGGCGATGCTTGGCGCGGTAAAGAGTGAAGTCGCCAGAAAGTCGCCAAGTAACCCTTGTTAGCAAAAAAAAAAAAAAAAGGTTCATCTGACGTTACACCAAAACCGACCCTAAGTTTGCAATATACAAATGAAAATCGAGAAAAAGGGTAAATAGTTCTCATTTTCGAGTGCGAGAATCGAATACAAAAGGCATTGCCCATTCAATAAACAAATGTATTTGTTATTCCAAGACATAAATTTATTATTTTTAATAGTTTAGCTTCAGTTAGAGTGTTATTTTAAATATTTTTTACTTCGATTTTGACGTAACAGGGCGCACGAATATCAGGGTCGAAGGAGCAGGCGAAATTTCGGCGCCAGCAGCGTTGTTTGCGCAGATTCCTCCGCCTAGTACATTTCTCTGCTGCAAACTTAAGCTCGGTTTTTGTATAGTTCAATGTCAAACGAATCATTTTATTCTTTAAGAGAAGTTGATTAAATATCAGAAAATGACTGCTTTCTGACAAGATCTGATTTTACACCAGATGGTAATGATTGATTATTTCACAAGTAAGAAAAATATGTTGTTTGGTTAGGTTTGGTTTGAATTATCGTCGCACTAGATACACGAGGGCTATTGGCGACGGGCGTCGTATTTTAGAACCACACGGGCTGACATCTGAAAAGGCACCCAACGCAACCGTTGAGGGCGACATCGTACGCAGCGTTAGGACTTTGAAGTATGGTTAACGTGCACTCCCTTACACGGGGATACACTTCGTCGGATATTTTTGGATGCACGTCAACAGTTATTTTGGCGATGCACGCACCCGAACCTGGGACCTTTCGCATGCTGGGCGAGTGTCCAACCGGCAGGGCAGAAATATGTTGCAATTATAGTTCGATTTAATTTTTTACAAGTTGCCAAGTCTATGCATAAGGCTATTTAAATTCCACTTTAAAATCGCGCCAAATACTTCGCCAAGATAGTTTGTATGGGCTTACTACAAAGCGATAGACGGTTTCATACGGTAAACCCGTTTTTGTATCGGTTTTTACCCTTCAGCATCGTCTTCTTCCTCTTATCTCTATGGGGACGACGTTGTCGAGGCGTAGTGTTAATGCCTTGAAGTATTGTAAAAGTAAGTAAAACAACAATTCGAATGAATATTTTGTCGCGTCTGGTTGAGTAATTATTCTTGAAAGAAGTGGGAAGATGTTGGGAATAATTGCGTTCTAAGACTTAATGTCTGATAGATGTGAATTTAAATGGAGTTTATTGTATGCAAATGTCTTGCAAAGGAAGCTTAAATTCATTTAAATTTATAGCTATTGTTTGAAGCATAATGATTAAATTTTTGGAAAATGGCTTTAAACCCATTATTATTAAAATAAATATTTTTTTAATCACAAGGGAAACACTCGCTGAATTGTTGTATTTATATGATACTTGTTAAAATAGTTGAACTTTTTTTAAAAATTATTTTGTGACAAAGCTTTACATATGGAATGTTGTACTAAGATTACATTTTTTTAAAAAGATATTGGTTGCAAGAATTGAAAAGACAATCAAAGGCGATCGTAAAAACGTTTAATAAATTTTAACACATTAAATGTAGTGAAAACATATATATAAATATCACAGTAACATTATTATTATACTTTCAGAAACATCATGAAAATCCCAGTACAACATAAACAATTCCAACCTCCCAAAAGGGGCAGGTGGTGAAAAAAGGGAACGACTTACAAAAATGTAATCCCGAACATGCAATTTGCTTCACAATTACCAAGAAACCTAAAGGTTCAAAACCGTCTTCTTAACACGGCACTAAAACAGAGAAAAAGTGTTCCGCAACACGTCCAAGCAAAAAGGTGGCCGCCCACTTCAATTGGTTCCTTATAAATCGTCCAGCCAACTGTCTTCACTTGAGATCGCAAACATCCAGGCGACACACGCAATAAATCCATGTGACGACACAACCCTCGTCACAAACCTCCCCCCTCACGGAAAATGAAGAGTCCAAGAGGAGTTTCACAGGCGATGTTGACGAAAGTTCGATGGACATGTAGAAAAAGAAAAGCATTAGCGTAAAGCAACAATCTCTGCTTCGCCTCACCACCTTACCCAATGGGAGGCTGGTTAGCACAACACATAATATACACATCACACAACACTTATTTCCTATTCCTCAAATTGTAAGAATGAGTTATTTCCGTACTTTGTTCCATAGTTTTCGTATCTAATAAATGATCTTTGCGTTTTGGTGCATATTTAAGTCGATCGATATGAACTTTAAATTTAGAGGAAAACTCGTTACCAAGTAATTGTATTATGTAATTAAACCTGTTTGTTTTCTCAACAACTTTATAAGGTCCAGTAAATCTACTTTTAAACTTGTCCCTGGACTTTAAATATACCGTATCTCCAATTTTTACTGACCGGTATTGTGAGATAGATTCCTGTTTTAAATTTTGCTGAGCTTGCTTCCGCTCTAAACTGTCATAAGTTTCGCAGTAGATTTTGTGTAATGTTTCAAGAGTATTCGTTAAGTATTCTGTGTGATGCAATGTGTCGATTTGGGTATCACTTACAAATGTGTCAAAAAGTAGGGACAAATTTCGGCCAAAGTGAATTAAATTAGGAGACTGACCATGCGTGGAATGTGTACTGCCATTATACAAGCATTTATGGATTTCAACGGCAGTCTCAAATGAAACTCCTTCCTCAGTCAAAGATAGAATAGTATTTTTTAAAGACGTATTTATTCTCTCTGATTGTGAATTTGACTGAGGGTGAGCAGTAGTTGAATGATTAAGCTTAATACCCAAAGCAGAATTTAACTTTTCAAATATCTCAGTTGCAAATTGTGTTCCCAAATCTGTGAATACAAATGAGGGTCTTCCAAAAGTACATACGTATTTTACAAAACATTTGGCTATCGTAGAAGCTTGAATATTTTTTATACAATACAATTCAATATGTTTAGAAAAATGATCAATTACAGTTAACACATAATGTCCACAAACGGGTCCTGTTATGTCCAAACTAATGAATTCACCAGGAAGCGTTGGATTCCACACAACGCCAAATGGCGACTGTCTCGCAACTTGGGGTTTAAGCCGACAACACTGATCACATGAAGCAACAAAATTTTGCGTGTCAGAATATGAACCAGGCCAAAAATACCGTTCTCTTAAAAGTAAGTAGGTTTTATCAACCCCAAAATGCGAAACATGCATAAGCCTAAGTACATCTTTCTGCAATGATTTAGGAACCACTATTAATTTATTCACTTTTTTCTCCTTATTTACATTACAAACATGCAAATACATTAATAATTGCGTTTTAGAGTCTACAAAATATTTATTGTTCGTATTTTTACCTTTAAACTTTTTGAGATCACATCTGATATGTTTAAGTTCTAAGTCATTTTCTTGTGCTTTTAATATATCATCAAGACTAATATCATTACTCAAGAAATTAATATGTTCAAAACTTTTTACAAGAGTCTGTGACTCCTCTACCGGCAACACAAAATTACCTTGCTCCGAATCTCCTTGATTGGCAGGGAAAGCACCTACTGGAGGTGATCGCGACATATAATCTGCCAGTGAATTTAAATGACCTGGTATATGTTCAAACTTAAATGAATACTGAGATATATCCATAAGCCACCTAGCAATTATATTTGCTGGCGATTGTAACCTCTGGTAGTATTGCAAAGGTTTGTTATCGGACAAAACCGTGAATTCCCTTGAATGCAAATACTCCCGGAAATACAAAATTCCATGGTGTATAGCCATTAACTCAAGTTTCATCGCAGGATACGACTGTTGGGCTTTATTGAGACTCTTTGAGTAATAAGCAACAGGTAATAAGTCACCCTCAAAATTTTGCATTAAAATTGCCGAAATGGCAACACTTGAAGCATCGGTATTTAAATAAAACTCTTTGTCCCAATTAGGCTGTCTCACAAATGGTTTCTGAAAGAAAATTTTTTGTATGCCATTAAATGACTTTTCACAATTGTCCGTCCAAGCAAATTTAGAATTTTTTTTAGTCAGCTCGTTAAGTGGTTCAATCAGTTCTGCATACTGTGGTATAAGATGCCTATAGAACCCGCACATTCCGACAAACTTTTTAATTTCCTTAACAGATTTTGGAGTTTGAAAGGAAGTTATTCTATTGATGTTGGTTTGTAACGGTTTTAAACCCTCTTTAGAAATAGAAAACCCTAAGTAATTAATTTGTTTAAGCATGAATGCACACTTTTCGGGAGAGAGGGTCAGGTTAAACTTAGCAAGACATCCCAAAATCTTATCGATTTTAGTCAACATTTCCTCAAATGTGTGGGACCCCAAAACAATATCATCTTGGTATGCTTTAACACCCTCTACCCCAGACTCTAGTAACACAGAATCAATAAGCTTTTGAAAATACGATGCTGCCGTTTTTAATCCAAAAACAAGTCTTTTAAAGTGAAAATTGCCAAACATAGTTGTGAATGCCAACTTCTCCTGCTCAGTCTTGGGTAAATCAATCTGCCAATAAGCCGATTTCATATCCAACACGCAAAAATATGAATACCCAGCTAGGGACCGTGTAATCTCCTGTATACGAGGTAAAGGGTAGGGGTGAGGCTTAAGTAAACTGTTAATCAACCTTAGATCCAGAGCCAATCTGTACTTTGGACTTCCAGACGGAGTGACCTTTTTAACCAAAATCATGGGGCATGCGTAATCAGAATCGGATCTTTCGACAAGACCAACATCTATCAATTCCTCTATTTGAGACTTAGCATTAGCTTGTAACGCTTGTGGAATGGTATACGGCAACGAAGTGATAGGACTCTGGTGCCGTAAATCTACCTTAGGAATAACATGATCAGTATGACCCAAAGTCTTAAGAGATTTAGAGAATACCTCACTATGTTCCAGTAACACTGTCAGCACCTCATTTTTCTGTTCTTTAGTTAAGTGGTTAAGTTCAAAGTCAGTAGCTTTCAACTCGCGTCTCCTCATTTCTTTGACTTCATTCGAGGCTTGGATAAGATTTATACTGCAAGTTTCCCTTTCTGAATCCCTTATACTAAACTCGGGCGTTACCGTACCTAAACACATGCCTTTATTTAAATGCATTGTTTTACATCCAAGATTTACTACGATAACGTAAAACTCCGAACAAAATACCTTGTGTACCGCAATGTGAATTTCCAACTGAACACTTTTGGTATTCGGTGTAAACAAAACATCTGATCCGTCCACAAAATGTTGCTTAACACGCAACTTTACAACCCTGGTCTCTCCAGGTTCAATAACTTGTTTGTTTACTAAAAAGGCAGACAACTCTGTTACCTCTACCGTATTAACTCTTTCAGTACATCCAAGAAAGGGAATTTTAAGATCAGATAGGCTTATAAATTGTTCCTGCAAATGAATGGAGACATTATTGTCCCTTATGAAATCACACCCAATTATACCACTTAAGTTATTTCCCCGAATGTCTTTTGATACATAAAACACCTGTTTTAACTTTTGACCACCCAACTTCAGAGTTAGTTCTACGCATGAAACGAACCGGACACCCGATCCATTTACAGTCTGGATCCTAACAGATCTTGACAAGTATTTTGGTTTTTGCCTTTGTTTAATGTCTAAAAAGGCATCATATGAGAGTAGGCAAATTGATGAACCCGTGTCAATTAACAGACTGAAACTTTTACCTTCAAAATCAGCCTTCACGAAAGGTAGCATGTTATCCTTAAATTTATCTTGGTTATATATTGAAAAGTTAGCCTCTCGTCTTTTCGAATTACAATCTGCCAAACCCACCTTAGAAGACCAAGTAGCAGATTGACTCTTTATCCTTGGCCTCCAAATCCGTTTAAAGGATTCTGACCTCTTGGTGAGGGGTAAGTTCTATGCATAGGACGTGCGAACCTTCCAAAATTTTGCCGAACTTGGGCTCCCTGATTATTATTATTATTTTGCGTGTTGGAAAACCCAGCATCCCGGGACCAAGTGCGATTGGGTACATTTATATGGTCACGCCGATAGATGAAACACTGCGACATAGTGTGCCGAGGTTTATTGCAATAATAACATACTACCTCGTTCAATCTATCCCGCGTGCCACGAATACCCGGACTTGAGGAATAACCTTCTTGATTAATTTTTAAAGCATTTATTTGTTCCTGTAAACTGTTAATCTGTCCAACAATCGCGGAATTTTCAGCAAAGGAATCATTTTGAGGCATACAAGCATTAACTCGTTCATTAATCTGAAGTTGCTTGGTGGACTGAATTGCGATTTGTATTTTACTAGCCAACTCCACTGCCTTATCAAAGCCATCCGGAGCAAATTTAAGTACTTCGAGCTGGTATTCAGATGGTAACGCATCGATGAATCTGGTTAATTTAAGCCGGTCCATAACCGGACTTTGCAAGTCCGATTCAGACATGTCATTCATAAGCCTCGAGACGGCAGCATTTATTCTATGAGCTAGCGCCCTAATAGGTTCATTAGGCAACAACTTTAAGCTGTTAAAAGAAAGATGTTTTTCCGTCAAAGACTGATTATCTGCAAAAAAAAATTCAAAGTCCTTGCGTAACTCATCAAACGTACACTTTTTCAATTTTGGGGAGTCAACCAAATACCTCAATGCGTTACCTTTTAATCTACTTTTTACTATTGTAACTCTTTCTTGATCAGACCACTTGGCTAAATCGGCGAGTTCAGAGAAAAGTCCAAAAAAATGTTGGCATGAATCACTTTCCCCATCATACGTGGGCAAAACACTAATAACATGAATATTATTATGAGAATTCTCATTCAATTTTTTTTCTTCAACGCCACCGGTAGCCATTTTGATTTTACCACTCCTTAAGAGCATATAAAATAATTTACTTGAAGATAATTTTACTAAAAATACTAACCACAACTACTGAAATAACAACACTTATAACAAATAACCCAGGAAAGAAGAACTGGTCTTTAGGCACCAAGTTTGTTGTACTAAGATTACATTTTTTTAAAAAGATATTGGTTGCAAGAATTGAAAAGACAATCAAAGGCGATCGTAAAAACGTTTAATAAATTTTAACACATTAAATGTAGTGAAAACATATATATAAATATCACAGTAACATTATTATTATACTTTCAGAAACATCATGAAAATCCCAGTACAACATAAACAATTCCAACCTCCCAAAAGGGGCAGGTGGTGAAAAAAGGGAACGACTTACAAAAATGTAATCCCGAACATGCAATTTGCTTCACAATTACCAAGAAACCTAAAGGTTCAAAACCGTCTTCTTAACACGGCACTAAAACAGAGAAAAAGTGTTCCGCAACACGTCCAAGCAAAAAGGTGGCCGCCCACTTCAATTGGTTCCTTATAAATCGTCCAGCCAACTGTCTTCACTTGAGATCGCAAACATCCAGGCGACACACGCAATAAATCCATGTGACGACACAACCCTCGTCACATGGAAATTATACTATTTTCCCCTATTGAGTTAACATAGGCTATACTTAATTTTTTCGTGCAGGATGCGATATACTATATTATTTTGATTCTAAACTTTTTAAACCCAGCACAGAGCATCGTTTTATAAATAGACTTTGAGGAAGGGTCCAATCTCATTTTAAAGGGGCCGTATTTCCATTGAGGTTTAAAGTTATCAATTGTAAAACAAAAGTTTTTTTTTAATTATGTACACAGATGATATTTTATCTGTGTGTAACACATACAACTAGTTTTGTTTTTATTGGCGTTGAAGTAAGATGGTGAAATAATAAACTATACCCAAAATACTTTATTTTTAAATTCCAAGAAGCCATTACTTTCACAAAAAACGGTCAAAGGCAATAAAAACGAATACAGAATTTTTGGAAGATTCAAAATTATACTTCGTGCCAAAAAAAAAGCAATTTCGCTTTGCACACATGTTAAGTTTATTATTTTGACATCATCTTCTGAAAGGAACGAGTTTATCAAAAACAATCCTTTTTGACAAAAGCAATCAGAGGGGGAGAAGTAAACGCTACGAAAACAATGTCAGGCCCTTCATCCTACCTATCTAAGGGTGTGCATTTCTTGGCCCAAGTGGAGTTGCATACCTGGCTTTCGGGGGCTGTTTGCCCAACTCTTCGCCCTGGTGCCCATGGAGGGGGAATCAATTGAGTCAGGTTTTCTGAAAGGAACTAAACCTTATTTTATCAAAATATTTATGACTAGCAGTATGGTCCCGCCTTACTGGGAACCCGCTAACTTCGCAATGCTTTCTTTTAGAGGCATTCTTACTTGTAAAAATACACTAAAAATCAAAACAAAATTGAATTCGTGTTGGCGCATACGCACTTAAAAAAGCGAACTAAACACTAATAGAGGATAAAGCAGCCTTCGGGCGAGCGCATATCTCAACCAAACTCAATCAATCAATAGAGGGTGGCGTCAAGCCCCCGTTTCGGCCAGGTCCATGTATTTTCAAGCCCTGTTATGGTCTCGCAATCCCACGTGGATGACGTTTTTTTTAAAACTAATTATATTAATTAAAAATCACAATCAAATATGAAAAAACCAAGCTTCAGGTGCACATGTAGGTAATAAAAGGAATTTATATTAAACATTTCGAATTTTTTAGAGCAGTCTAAGTAGGTCTTTTGCGATCCATAGAAATACACACAGACAGACAGACAGATAGACAGACAGACTCTTTCTTTTATTATTATAGATCTATGATAGTTTGAGGAAAATATATATAAATCAAAACAGGAAAATCGGACGTGGATCATAACAACGAACACCGAACTGACTTTACTAATGAAAAACAAGGATAGTGTAAGGTTTATTAAATTTCAAAAACTCTGCTGGATTTGGTTATATACGCCGCAAAGACGAAAATAATATCACCAGAATAATTACAAAGAGCAAGTTATCATGAGAAAATGGATACCAATGCCGATCCGGCGGAGCAGAGTTAAGCTGTTAGCCTTTGGAGCTGCTGGGTCCGCGTTCGAATCCCGTTGAGGCAAGGATGTTTGTGTTTGTAGAGTATATGCGGAGTACGTGCTCGTTAAATCTGTTGAGTCCGAAAGTCCTGTGGGCTGTGGGTGATCATTGCGCAGTTTCTCACGGGTACAGGTCCTTGTAGAAAATGTCCCTCCCCTTCAGGGACATGTCTAAATTGTGGAGGTGGCGACAGATGGCAACATCTGTCATTTGTGTATGTGTGTGTCTTGTGTTGTCCTACTTAACGATAGTTTATAAGTGGGTCCTTGCGACCAAGCACACAAGCCTGAAAATATATGTCTTCCAACCAACCAATGATACCAAGAGAGACTTGGGCTGAACAACATATAAAAAGACTTAGCCGAAATGCCGAATTAAAAGTGGAAACGATTTGATTAGAAGTGGGGCAGGTAGAGAGCTGTTGTGGTGGAGGCTGACACCTGCATAATTCTGTTACGATATTATCTGCAGGTATTTTGAAGTCGCAATCACTCTAAAAAATGAATGCTCAAAAAAGACGAAATTTTCCTTAATTTTGACGATTTCATTCCTGGCAAATGCTCCGAGTTTTCTTTTCCTCAAAGTGAGGAAATTTGAATCGTCATTTTCATGAGGATTTGAATGTCGTCTAATCAAAAGAAATATTTCGTCATTTTTGAGCATGTGAGTACAACAATGAGATTCAGTTTCCTCAAAATCAAGATATAGAATTGTCAAACCACGATCGTAAAAGTGAGGATTAGCATTTACTCAAAAGTCACGTGATAGTTTGACGAAACAATCCTCAAAATTAACGAAATGATGCTTGAGGATTCATGAATTGTCAAAAATGAAAGTGTTATTTCTGAGAGTGATGGAAGAGTCGGCACAATCTTCATGAAAAATTTAATATCATGCCACTAATATTTCGGTCGAAAATAGATATCTTATAATAAAGATTCTATTTTAAATAATATGTAATTTTTCGGCTTTAGAATTTCTCAATGAACTATATGAATTACAAAGAGTAGACAAACATACCCTACCTTTTATGTACCATATAATATATTTTGTTATGAAAAAAAGATTCATATTTAGTGTAGGTAAACGTTCGCTAACTAGGATTTCATTAGGGTTTTTTATTTAGCAATCCAAAAACAAAGTAATTAAAAGTACAAAGTATGTAGCCCAGCTAAAAGGCCGAGGCTGGCCCAGGCAGTGTGTAAAATTTAAGCAGAGATAATGTAGAAGACTGACAATACGCGAACATTATAAATAATATCACATTAGAATCAAATAAATACAAATCGTAAATTTTAATCTCAACTGAAGCAAATGGCGAATTTCTAACACCGCGTTTGCATGCTTCGAGCGTTTGCTTCGAGCAGCCATTTCAGCATGGTCTTGATTATCTCAAGGTAACCGCTTTATACGTATTTATTCGAACATCCGCTGAAGTTGGCTCTCAAGGCCACCAACCCATCTTTTTTCGGTTTTCTGCCCGAGATCAAAGGAAATGGTTACCATAAGGTAAATGGCAACTATCTTGACCTTTTCTCTCTTTTTTAATTGATACTACATCGTGAATTCAATTTAGTCACATCATCAAATCGCCGCGCTATACAATCTCACTCGCCAATTTCTCGCCAACCAAACGTCGAATCGATGAAGGTCAAAGTGCTTACGCTAATGCTGGAAACAGCGCTCGAAGCATGTAAACCCAGTATAAAAAATATGCTTTTGGATCTTAGTTCTTTTCGGAAAAAAAACACGGCTCCATTGTTGAAGAAGGGGTTTGTTCTCGCAATTAAAAGACCAGTCGTATTTTCATCGCTGTGTTTGCCGTGTCATCCAAAATCTTGGCCCCTAATCACCGGTGACATGAAGGACGACCACGACCATCGTAATTGGGTTTAGGGAAAGGATTTGTGTTTGAGTTGCGCCCGTCTTTTGGGCGGTCGTTTCTTTGGAAAAACAAACGCCGGAGTGTTTTTCTTGCAAGCAAGATGGCCGCGAAGAATTGCGTTGTCGAAGTGACAATGCTGTAACTGTGGTGTCTGTTGAAAATGAGCTGAAAATTGAATCGGTGAGTGCAGAAACAACGTCAGTCACAAATTTCAAATTTTTCAGAAGGGAGAAAGAACGTAATAACTCCTCCATTATTTCTGCACTCAACACTCGAAACAAACGTCCTGTATTTACGGAACTACTCAAAAGACTAACATAGTTTTTGCACCCAACACGCATCTTGCCTTTCTACGCTTATTTTCATTGAAAACGAGTTTTCGGATTTTTTTTTTACTGAAATGGTTTCTGCACTCACCGATTCAATTAATGCTGAGCTTTTCTTGTAGAACACTATATAATCCGTAATTTTTTATCATCTGGAGATCAAAGCGAAATCATACATATATTTCTTCGTTATAGTATATATTTTCACTAGAATGCATAGTAATATATGGTAATAATAAATTTTTGTAAGTATTTCTGAAGAATACTTGTTTAGGATTTGCTAAGGAGCACGTCAATTTCATTTGGTAAAAGATTTTAAGCTATAAAATTTCAAATTTTTTTGTGTGCTGCAAATGCAAAAACGTAATTAGATGTTATTTCGAACTTGCTTTTTAATGGGAAATGCCTCCGGCAGAAAAACATTTTTTTTTCCAAAATTTTCTCTCTCAAAAAGAACTCCAAAATTTTATTGACCCTCATAAAATTTTTGCTAAAATAAAGGACGGATTCTTGCAAAAAAAATGCTAAAAAGGAATCAAGGCAATTGTTAGGAAATTTTTTCATTCAGGGCCCACTGCTATTAGATTATGACAATCTGATAGCAGTATACTATTTGTATACCGGGAAGTCATACAGCGTTTTGAGTTTTCAAACATCATTTGTTTCTAGGCTCTTGTGACAAAGGATTGCTTGTTGTCTTGCGACAAAAATAAATTGCATCTATCAGAATTTTGAAACTACAAATGATCCCAAAGATAGTTGTAATTTAGTTTTTTCAGTAGAGAGAGAGAGAGAGAGAGAGAGAGAGAGAGAGAGATAATATAAGTCATGCAATTGTAAAATGTCTAAAAGGTCAATGTGTGCTATCGCATGTATTTTGCGTGAAACTTTGATAATTGATCTGCAAGAGAAAAATACTGAAACAAATCATTGATTTTTGTTCTGATTTGTGTTTGCTGTATAGGATTGTATATGTAAATGATTTGTATTTTTTTTACTAAGATTGATCGGGAGTTAGTTACAATACTGACAAAACAATGAATAAAAATGTCTACAAACGAAAATATGCTGGAAAAACATTTTGAAGGGGGTAGATCAATCATGGATAAGAAAATGTTCTCGTCACATCTTCTTTTCCTAAGCAATTGTTTTCAAAAGCGAATTTTTAATATTTTTCCTGGAAATAAGAAAAATTGTTGCATAGTGAAACTACATTGTTTTTTTTAGTTTCAGCTTAGTACATTTTTCATAATCTTTTTGGAAATAATTTTACCAGATAAAAAAAAATAACAAAATACATTGTAACATTTTCAAATTTTTCCATAAAACAAAAGTGAAGCAAAGAGAGTGGGTGAAGTCACATTTGATTAGTGAATGCTTGAATTAGAGTAAAGAATCAAAATCATCAATGCTTAATTCGTTTTAAAGGTTCTTTTAAAACTTTCATCTAAAATAAGCAGTTATAATTGCATTTGTAAATTACTTTTTAAAGAATATTTTCTATTTATTATTCAGTTAGCATTAAGTCAACAGTTAAACAGGAATGAAATTTAATATCTCGAATAGTTAATCATTGTAGTGGATTAAGCTTACTGTGTCATACCACCAGTAACCAAAACAACAATGAAATTCAGGGATGAACTACGTCACGTGAAACAAGCCAATAAAGAACTAACTTATTAATTATGATAATCAAATATAATCATTCGAGTATTTTTTGAGTGCTGAAGTCCATACATAAAAAAAATATTAAACTACTGTCAACTACGATTTTTTTTAAGTACACTCTTAAAACAAAAGAGTGAAATCCACTCCAGTTGGTGAAGTGCATTTTCCACACTGGAAAGGAGGGAATATTATCTCAGACTGAGTTAAAATCACTCGTTTGGAGTGATCCTGTCGGAGGATTAACACACAAAGGTCCACTCCAAAAGGAGAAGTGCATTTTCCAGACTGGAGGAGTGAAAATCAATCAGACTGAGTTAAAATCACTCGTTCGTTTTAAGAGTGTATGTTTGGTAAAGTATGTTTACGTTAAAAAAAATAATAGACAGCGGACCAATTTTACTTTAGACGAAAAAAAAATGTTTCGAACATCATACTTAACTCGTATAAGTAACATGTTGCTCCAAAATTACTTATATTTTTTTATCGTATTAAATTGCAACACTCATTCCTTATATTAAAAAATATATATATCACGCATGTCGCGAAGATGTCACAGGGTACATTACCCTTCATTTCGCATTTTTTTCTGATTTGTTTTTAATTTCTTATTTATTCCTGACGCCTTCAACTTCGAATAAAGGCGGATAATGAATGCGTGAGCATACACACTCACAAGAAGCCTTTACACCCTTTTTTTAGAACATTTGCTCGATATTCGCGTTATTTCATACGACTATGTGTTGATATTAGTGTCATGATGATTTTGAAATATTCTTATATAAAGTATTTTAAAAGTAAACGCTGATCCATTATTGTAAATCTATTGATCTTTTTACAAATTATTCTTCATTCGGGTCTATTTTAAAGATTTGCACAAAAATGTTAACGTTTTTTTGGATCGCCTTTAAAACAAAACGATTTTCATGACAACTACCTTTTTCGCTTCAGAAAATGTCGATGTACGGTTCTTAATGGAGTGTCTTCCATATACAAACTTTTTCATTGCATTTCAGTCCAATAATTAACTAAACTAATCCAAACTTATTATCCTAAATATTTTCTGTTTTGTCTAGTTTTATCTAAAAAAAAAAAGGTGTGTAATAGCTAAAAACTAAAGTAGACCAATCTATTTCGTCAAAACTAGTACTAACTGGCAATTACTGGTTTTAACTAGTGGGAACTTGTTTTAACTACTGGCATAATTAGTTAGCAGTTAATTCTACTTCTTGCTGATTTAGGGTTTTAGCGGTAACAGATACATAATTTAAGGGAAAAACATAGTTAACAAAAAAAAATTGTATATTTTCTGTGCAAATGGTACCGAAAAAATACTTGTATTTTTTAAAATTCGTAATTGTATGTTTCAAAAGATCTCTTTTTCTATTTTTTTTTAAATAAGATTCTTAGGTATAAATATAATAATAAAAGTACAATTTATAGCTTGGTACAATTGGTTTTTTTTTTTTTTTGTAACATAATTTTTAAATTATTTCGAACCATTCGAAATAAATACTAAGAATTGTTCATTTTTGCTGTCGCTAACTATGTTCCCCCTTAAATAGTTCATGAAAACAACCATTATATCTTATAGAATTCTTAACTTCTTTTATTAAAACAGTAATTAAGATAGCCATGGTATTTCTTTATCACACGTACAAAAAAAGGATTTAAGGGATCGCAAAACTCCCGATAAGACGTTTTCATGATCCCCCTCCTCCCCCCACCATCCTGAGTTGTCATTTTTAGAGATGGATGGGGGTTAGTTGCCGACAAGTGCGCATGCGCAGAGCTCTGACACATTAGCTGTAAAAAATCGGTAAAAAAAACTAGTGAAAATATAAATAAAATTGCAATTTGTGGGGGATGGGTTAGTTGATGGAAAAGCAATTATAGAGGTTTCTCTTCAGAGGGCGACAGTTAACATGAAATTAATCAATAAACTGCGAGGCTTAATATGTAAAATTGTAAAAACATATGAAAGAGTTCTTTTGATAATTGCTTTGCAAGTATTTGAATTAATTTGATAAAATAAACTTATAGGGGCAAGGGGGATTTTCTTGCTAAATAAATACTCGTATACAATATATAACAAAATTTAATTACGAATAAGTAAGTTTTCTAGTTATGTTAGGAGAATTTTATATAATTAAAAAATGTTTTAGGTTCATTATATGCATAATACATTAGCTTCTACCAATTATAGAAAATTCACCATAAGAAATAAGCACAATAAAAAAAACATTTTTATTCATGTTCGACATCATATACACTAACCTAGTTTATACGCAATAAAATATCCTAATTTACTTTTTTTTAACAAAACAACTCTGTTTGCGAACCCTCATTGAATATTAATAATTAATTAGAAATTTTCAATGGAAACTCAAATATTTAAGTGCAATTTAATCAATATGATTTCTTTATAATACAAAGAATTCTCGATGGTTATTGTGGATGAATTAATGAAATATAACCGCTGTTAACGAAGAAATAATTCTACTTATTGAGATTGTCGCTTGCCAAAAAGTATTTAGTTTGGCACTGGAAATTAATCAGGCCAAAGAAAAATTCTATTTTGAAACAAATAGGAAAAACGTTAAAAACGTTGAAATAAAAATTTCCACCAATTAGATAGCCATAACTTCTAATTTTAAAATCACAATTTCATTATTAAACACGATTTTTTTTTATTAATTTCAACATTAAATGAGTTTATAAATGTGTTTTTAGTATTAGCCAGTTTTAGATTATGTATTTTTTTCGGCTTACATCGCTGTATTTTCATATTTCAGTGATTTGATTACTGTGCTATGTTGTACATTGATTCACCAATCGCTGCTCGAGAAATAATTGATTTTCATTTAGCATTCTGCGCTGCCACTCAAGACATGAAACTTTTTCATCGAGTTAGATTAACTGCTAAAAAGTAATTCAATTGAATATAAATTTTTCGAAAATTTTTATAACTGTTTGTAGCTTGTAAAAGCTAATTAAGAAATAAATATCACAAAGTTTTCTTATAATAATTCAATAATTTTCTTCTGATATACTTTTCTTGTTAATTTGTTTACTTACAAAATAATATTTTTATTTTAGGATTATTCCTCACTTGTCGCTTTTTTCTTTAAGAAAATAAACGAAAACTTGTAGGGTTCGTGGCAACAGTACGAACTTTCGAAACTACATTTGGAAAATACTTTGAGGAATTTTGTTAATACGTTGAAACAAAATTATAAAATTGGTGTTATACTTCAGATTAAACATGTTTTGACTAAAAAATTATACATTCTTGCAATGTTGAATACCTTCAAATAAGTTTTTTCAATAAATTGAAGAATTTTACTGCAACGAACGATGCCACCTAAAAAGAAACAAGATAAGAATTCACCTACAATATCTGTGAAAAATATCCATGCAGCAATCCAGAAGATATATAAGAACACCCCAATAAGTACCGCTGTTTATGTATCTGCTGCATTGGAATACGTTATGGCCGAAATCGTTGAAAAATCAACTATCGTCGCCAGAATGAGAGGTTCGCCAGAAGTTTCAACAGCGGATATTACAGAAGCCATTAACACAGACCGCGGCCTTAAAGAACTCTTGGCGAAACATATGGACCAAAGAGCTCCGGAAAAATAAAAGCAGATTTCACGTCTTGAAGCCATATAACGTTACTTATCAATCTAAATTCTTATAATGCCGATATTAGAGCAGTGAAGATAGTTTAATGAAGAATATGAACAAAAACGTCGCCAAATGACCTGATAGGCAGATTTGTCGTGTGAAACCATGTAAAGAGGATTTAATGAAATAGTTTGGATTACTTTTTTGGATTACTTTTTTTCATTCATAGTCCGATTCTTCTAAATTACAAAGAACAGTGTGTCAGTTAAAATGCAGTTTCTTGACGATTTTAAATTGTAATAAGAAGTTGATTGGTTGCCAAATCAAGCTACTCTTTAAGTAAAACATCTATGATATAATTGCCGGTTCATTCATTGATATGACTTTTGGAAATCTTGAAAATTTAATGTTGAGTTTTAATACTTATTGAATAGTATGAAATATGAAGTGGGAATGTTTACCATTTTTGGAATATTTGCATATTTTGTTAATATATATATCAAATATCGCCAAATCGAGGCCGGTCATTAAATCGTGGCTGTTCCACAATGCCTAATGATAACAAATCTATACGAATCCAATTTCAATTTGGCAACATTTGGCTTTTTTTTTTTTTTTTAATTTAACCAGCTAGTCTCCAAACTGCATTTTAACTTTGAGAACTTGTTGATAAGAATAAATTATTGGTGCTTTTTGCTCAGCAATGCATGCGTTTAATTCAAGATTCATGGGACAAATGTGGGTCATTTAATCTATGTTGTTGTTTCAAATCTCCCGTTTGGCTGACGAATTCAGACAATATCAGTAAATCCGTCGACATGAATGAATATTATCTATCTTTAGTTTTATCGCAAAACTTATCCACCAAAATAAAATTTCCCCGTGTGTAAAATTTATGCTCAACAAACTTTAATTTAATTTTAAGTTCCGCCTAAAAAGATTCGAATTCATTGGGATTTTTCATTATATGTAAACTCAAATAGATTATTTTAGACATTCGTGAGATACTTCAAAGTCAGTTAAATATTAACTATAATCAATAAAATGCTCTTATATGTAATAAAGACTGTTGAATTCAAGTTAGTTTGTTGAACTTATCGACGAAAGTCGAAAGTTGCTTGTAAAGGTCAGCATCTAGTTCCTAAATGATCTTAGCTAGTTTTAAAGTTTTAAATGATGTTTGTAAATAAAACATCAATCATCTTCGAACTTACTTCAAAACTTCTTAATAGTTTAGATTCCCTCTATCTCCCTTCCCCCTCTATTCATGTTCCAAATGAATCTTTTTTACGAAGTTACTTTTTAAAAAAAACCGATAAAGTAAATTCGAAACCCACTTCTTCTCATGTTCTTTTTAAACGAAATTTATGATGGAAAACAAAAAAAGAATAAACAACCCAACTTTATTCGCAAGGATGATATCGAACCGCATACAGATTCGATATGCGGTTAAGCAAAACATCTCCAACAACCTAAGAAGAAATCTCGAGTTATAAAAAAATATATAAAAAAACTCAAATAAATGGCGGATGCCTGAATAACAAGTACACACAAAACACTTTCGAGATTGTTCTTTTTTCGGAATATCGAAGCCCATTTAAAAGTCATTTGCCTTAACGTGGCGAACTTTTTTTTTATCCCTTTGTTTTTGCAACCCTCTCTCCCCCCTTTTTCTTGTCGCAGTAATTTCCTATTTTAGATTGGAAAAGGGGTGTAGGGGCGAGGAGTTGAGATGATCTATCAAAAACTCAATTTCTTTATTAGGGAGACACTCTCTGCCCTGGTTTTTCATACAAAAAAGAGGGGTTAACAAGGTCTTTGATGAAAAAAGTGACTCAATTTTCTGAGTTGAGAGAAACCGGAGATGTTAGCAAGCAAAAAATTAGGCTAAAACAACATCACATTTTAAAAAAAAAATTGGAACAATGGCAATCTCTCTCTATTTTTTTTACTTGTGATTATATGAAAATATTTTGTATTCTTATACCTAGGTATGGTATGGTATGGTACATATATATTCCAGCTTGTGAGCTTGTTCAGAGAACCGCTTATAAGCTTTCGTCAAGTGGGACAGAACAGAAAGAATTTTTTACAGTCACAAAGAAATGAAAAACACATAGACAAATAACATTTATTGACGGTCACAAACATCCATGCCTGACCGGGATTCGAACCCGACCCCAGCAGCTTCAAAGGCTAGATTATACCTAGGTGCAGTGTTGTTATTGCTCATCTCTTAGGTTTAGCAGAGCTAAACCAGGTCTATGATGTTAGTCACTCTCAAAAAGTCCGAAAAGTCCAGAAAGGATCTCTGTAAAGATAGAGTCTGGAAAGTCGCAGGCAGTCCACGATGTGATCAGGTGCCGCCTGTTCACTGGAAAACTTCGGGCGTATGGGAAAGGTCCTAGGTGCAGTTAGTTATTTACTTAAATTAATCTATCAAATTACATTTTAATTCAGAAAAAATGCGCTCGAATATATCAAAATATTAGAATATTGTTTTACTCTCAGTAACTGGTATAAACACGTTTATTTCAGTAGATGGTGTGCAGAAATCTGTTTAACCAACTTCTCCTAATAGTTACTAATAATTTTTAGTCTCTATAAGGTTTATAAATAATCTTTCTAAAGTCTACAAAAATTATTTGGGTTAAAGCTTAGTTTTTCTGTTCTCTGGAAGGGATTTTTTTTTAAATAAGGTATTTTCTGTTCCTGTTTGACTGACAAATCTTAGCTTGTTACAATTTAGATTCTCGGAAATTCTTATCGCTAGCTGACCACGCTAATTTTTTTTTGTTGTAATTTCCATAGACAAAGAACACTCTAGACCAGTAAGTCAATCTGATGCCTGCGTTACTTGTTACTTGAGGAACTAATAAACTATTAATGGTTGATTTGTTGATTGGCATAATTGCACTTTCCGATTGTAGCGCAATTGTTTCTTCGGAATGTACCATAATATTAGGTCAGTTTTTAACTATAATAATAGGTCAGTTTTTAACTGATAATTGAAATTTTCGATTTTACGGCTACCTAATACTCAGGAATGAATTAATATAAAGCTAATCATTTATTTGTTGCTAGGTATATTCGGGATATCACATCCTACAACTTTCGAATTTATTAAAATTGAAGTCTGGCAACAAAAAGTAAATTTCGGTTACTATGACGATAAAGTTGATATAAACATTTTAGAAATAGAATAATGTTCAAATTTGTTTATTTTTCGTAGTCTACAATTATTTTTTGTTAATTTTTATTTAAATAGTGTATTTCGAAGAATTTTCAGCAGTCTGGAGAATAAACGACAGTAAGTGCATTTCATGTAAATAATATTGCAAATTCTTATTCTTTTTGGGTTTTTTAAATGACTGTTCCGAACGATAGTAAAATTTTCTCGTTTTTTTTTATAAAAATCGAATTTAATTCATCGATTCTAAAAGAGGATTCTAAAGATTCTTCAGTTTATTTCTTAACTTATATAAAAGTTTTGCTATATTGTTTCTAAAGTTATAAATCTTTAAAAGATCTTATTGATTAAATTGCCATAAATTTTACAAAAAAAAGTCCCACTATAGTTTCTGGCTTTCAACAATAATTTTTATTAAGTAAAGAATATCTATTTATTCTTTTGTATTTTATTATTTAGAATTGGTTAAAGAAATGATCTGAAATAGTTCTACATGAAGAAATGTTCTGTGCTTCATACTTATAGGATATTGCAGCCTCTTCACAGAAACTGATAAATTTACCGGCATAAATCGCATACATAAGATACATGGCGGCGTTCTAAATAAACACTGATACACAATCTTATATTTTTAGAATTAAATTTTAAAAAATCTGAATAAAGTTAAACAAATAGATAAACCCCAAAGTAAATGCAATTGAATTTTAACAATAATTCTGAATCATTTAAAAATAAGTCATACAAAACAAATAAAAAATAACTTTTGCACTGAAAATACCTCGATATTGAAGTAATACTTAACATTCAGAATTTTAGATTTGTCGCCATTCATACAAACTATTCATACATTTCTATGTTAAATATTTAAAAATGTATCAAAAAATCTCTATTGAAAATTAAATTATATTTGCACTTCTCCAAAGTCTTGTTACTGCAGATATATATCCTTGTTAGAAGAAAAATGAAGTTACCACAGGGGTTTAAAAAAAATCTTGCAGTAATTTCTTTTTTTTGCGATTTGGCCTCGCGTCTTCACTCTATGTGTTAAAATGGCGATAAATCATTCCTTAAGAGGCTTTTTTCTCTTTTTAATCTTCAGTTTTATTGGATTATCACTGAATAAGTGTAACTTTTTTGCTTCACATAAAACAGTAATTTTTACTCTGGTGAGTATCGGGTATTTTCTGGATTGGAGGCGATGGTCTGTTAAATATGTTGTCGAGTAAATATTTTCACGTTAAAACAGAGAAAAATACTATTTATAGATAGCTAATACAAAAAAAAGTTTTTATTGACTTTTTTATTTTTTATCTTTGAATGGGTGTAGCTTTTTGCACCACCTGCAGTAACTTCTTCTCTAGCGAGTATTTTCTGGGTTGAAGTAAAAATTGGCTAAATTTATTGGCTGCTATATAATATCAAATTGAATCAAATGGTAAAAAGAAAATAAGGTATAAATTCGGGGATGTTGGGATAAAAGATACAATTACAAAAACAATTTCACATTCTTAAAAATTTTTAAGCACTTACGTGTTTATTAAAAAATTGAAACGCTAAATATTTTGCAATAAAAATCATTGAAAATCTTTAGAAAGAAAAAGAGCCAAACTGTTAGATGGTTAATTTAGCTAAGTAGTACTTAATAAGATAAAATTTTAAATTTTATTCTGAAACAAACAAAAGAAAGAAATTTTAGTAAGGAAAAGAAAGAAAGCAAGCTTTTTTTTACGTAATGTTAATATGAACACAAATCTAACTTTCTCCTAAACTCTAACAAATAGATTATTTTTATTACCATCCTAAGTTTAGGAATTAATAAAAGGCACTTCAGAATAAGTTAAGAAAATTAAATAAAAAGCTCGTTTAATTATCATATTTAATGACACTCAACAAAAATCATCTCGCATTTTTGTTGGATTTCAAAGAAATCCCTTGAGCTCAATTATTCAAAATGAAAATTTCCCTATTTTTTCTAACTAGATTCCATTCATTCTTTAAGAAGCTTAAACAAATTTTTATTTAAAGCTTTTAATATTTACATTTCTCGACATCACATGTTTTTTTATTGTACGTTTGTAATCATTACTTTATACTTTATAATCATTACTTTATATGTCTAATAGATTTAGAAAGTTTATAAAAATGTTTTAATATTCTTAATTTAAAACATCCGTTCTTTATTTAAAATTACTTTCACAAAAATACATTTAAAAGAAAGTCAAAAATAATTTGATTATAAAAAAATTCAAGAAATTGATACAAAATGAAAATCTTAACGTATTTATTTAATAACGTATTACTAAACGTATTTATTTTTGGTATGTGGATCCTTAAATCCTTATACTTTTACTAGGATTAAGGAATTTATTGAAATATTTTTTTTCAGTAAGTTTCAGTTTATTTTAACAAAAATGTAAGCTAATTAGTTACTTAGTTATTGGTTTCTTGAAAATGTTATTTATTGTTATCTTACATTTTTTTTAAGCTCAATTGGGATTAAATTAAAGCAATTTCTCTACGTTTCCAATTTTGCAATACCTACTATATCCTCTTGGCATGCATAAGAAACTTTATATTCTTAATGTATTTATTATTATTTAATTTGTAAGTTAGTTTTGTTTGAATTAGTTGAGCCATTCAATGTAATGTCTTAATGTATAATTTTTTGAAAAAAACTTTGTTTCATTAGATGATTTAAAATACATTGCACTTTATCAAAGATATAAGTAAACTGAACGTCAAGTGATAGTGTCCAACACTAAACTAAAAGAACTATTATCAACAAGTGATTGCAATTGAACTTCTTAGAAATAGGGCTACAGTCGCAAATATTTGTTACCAAAATATTTGCAAAATAATATAAACTAACGTATAACACTTACTCTAAATATGCGATTTTAACTTGAATCAAATTTTAACAACTATGTCAATGCAGTTACAGAATTTCATTAATTGATATATAATAATAATATTAATAAGAATAATGATAATAGTAGTAGTAAAAATTATGAGAATAAATAGTTAAAATATTTAACACAAAAATAAATATATTATTATAATGATAATAATAATATCAATTAATTTCGACAAAATACATGAGAATGCAAAAGAGGCTGAATTAATATTCCATCTCTATTGTTCCACAAACTTTTATCCTCTGCCCCCTAGATACCACCCACTCAAACACATATCTTCCCCACCTCCACAAATAAATAAACTCTTCCATCCCTTGACCAATCACAAGACCCCATCCATCGCGCGCAGATTGAGCGCAATAGTGCGTTTTTCGGACGACTTCTGTTTCAAGAAATCCATCTCACTCGACGTTCTTCGTCAGTCCATTGCAGTTGCATCATTTATAGCTCAATCTCCACCGACATTTGAATACAGTTTGCTCGTGAAAAGTGATCAAGGGTTGAGTCGGCGAGTCTCTTGACCCGGCGTTAAGACGGCGAGTCACTTGACCAAGGGCTAACTTCCCGGCCAGTGTGTGTTGACCGTTGGTCGGCGTAAGTACAAAGTTTGTTGATGTTGATCTTGATGTTAGTCACACGCGCGTTTTTAGTTTTGTTGGTGTAAACAAGCATGACTTTCGTCGATGTTGTGGTCGCACGCTACTTTTGTCGCTGGCGTGTGTATGTTGATGCTTTTAAAAATCAATAAAATGAAGGAGAAAACACAGTTATATTCCTTTATTTATGTTTTTTTATTTATTTGCCTCCAGCTTTTATTTGCTTTGATGTTTTATTATTTTTTTTACTCATTTCCCTTATTCAAATGTATTACATAACACTTTAATGCTTTTAATTAACATACAACAACTTTTTTAGTTGCAGAACATAAACTCACAGGTCAGGCATTTTTTACTCTAAGTAATATTACAAATAGTACTTAAAACCATTACGCTAAACCCCAGGAATTGTATAATTGCATTCATTCTTAATTGTACTTTTTAAAATGTTTTTTATCGAATTTTCAGTTTTTAATTAAATTTGGTCAAATATATTTTTTAAAATTGAATGCATTCAACTTTTTACTGATAATTTTAACGCAAGTTACTCCATGATGCATTTATTACATTACCTTTAAATATTATGTGTAAATAATTTACACACATACAAACCGTAAAAGACTTAAGTTTTCAACGGCGCAACAACAGTTCGTGTAACAACTTCTAAATTGCAACAGAGTTACTAAAAAAAACTCATTTTGAAAAAGTTGTTGTGTTGTATTAATTTTATCAAATAATAATTCTAGAAATACATTGAATAATATTTAGCATTATGCTAAAATTTTAATCGCTAAATAGTTCTGAACTAAAAAAGAATTATATATATTTAGAGACTCCCAATTAAACCAGCCTCTGCAAATATCTTCTTCTTTTTATTTTTTGAAATTGCTTTATTTGTGGGAATAAATTTTTAATTTCTTTATACTTTGACATAATATATCAATGAAATACATAGTGTTTGCAAGATTTGTAACATAAAAGACCCTTTCATTTACAATTATGCAGAAAACTATAAAACGTTAGTTAAATTTTATCGGATGAAATGCAGAAAACATTTGTTACATGTTCGAAAGTAAATTAAAATAATATTGCTTGTTAAAGGAGTTACGCAATCGCTTTGATAATAAATTCCTAAAATGTTGAAATTCATTTCATTTAGATTTTTTTAGTTCATTCTTAATTTTAATTTTTGTAAGAATATATTTGAACTGATAATTTATCGGAAGAAATTATTAAAAACGTTGTCAAAATCTTTCTTCCTTTTGCTCATTAAGTTTTTAAACATAAATATTAATTCAGGAAAAAATATTAATAAATATTCATTATCTAAATTTTAATATTAATGTCTAGTTGATGTGCTTATATATACATAATTTAGTTAGAATATGTCTAAGTTTATTAAGGTTCTTGTATTCGATATGTTAACGTAAGAGTTATCGAAGTTTTAAAAAAATGCTGTTAAAAAGTTACGATAAAAATGAATTATTCAAGTGCCTCTTACATTTCATACCACTTTTAGAAGAGTTATTTATATAATATAGAAGGAAAAAAATTACATTCAGTAAAATAGGCAAATCGTTTTCATTGTGTTGATAAAATGAGCAAAAAGGGCTTTTTGAACCAATACTTTTAAAAAGACTTTTCTTGTGACTTCCTTACCAATGGTACGCTTTTATAAAAAGTTTTTTGTGTTTTCCAAAACAATTTTGTAATTAACTATTGATTTAGATGTATATGACATAGTCATCAAACATTGCGGATTTTTTCAAAAATGATGTATTTTAAAGCTAAATAAAAAAACTTGCAAACAGTGCCATATATATTTAACAAATAACGTAACATATTGAAGCTATAAACTTATTAATCCTCTACTTTCTGTACCAAAAAAAAAACTAATACTCCAAAAACCTAACCTTTCGCCTTCGGAATTTGTTCAATTTCGATAAATACATCTTCGGACTCATTACAAATGTAGGCAAGCTTTAATATAAAGATCTTTTATTTTTCAAAGCATTTTTATAATTAAATATTGTTTTAGATGAATATGGCATTATGGTCTATTGTAGAATTTTCGGAAAATTATGTATTTTAAAGCTTAATAAAAAAACCTTCAAACATTGCAGTACATTTTGAACAAATAGAGTAACATATTGAAGATATAAACATTTAAATATTCTAGCTTCTGTTCAAAAAACTAATACTCCAAAAACATAACATAACGCCTTCGGAATTTGTTCAAATTCGATAAATACTCTGTTTCTTTTCCCAGAATTCCATACCATCCATACATTACCACCAAATTACCATATAAACAGCAATCCTACATCGGAATTAACCTCCCCTATCAACACATTTCTCCACACCTGATCTCGCCCCTATTACAATCTGCCCCCCTAGAAGTCATTACTGCATATGTAATGGATAGGGGGATAACTCTATCAGTCCCATTATCCACACACACGATGGAAAAACCGGGCATGTTTTGGGTGGGCATTGATTAGTACCCGGGTAAGTCATTGATTGAGTTGTTGAGTCACGTCACCGGTGCTTTTTTTAGGGATGGTGGGTGGGACATGTTTCACCGGACCAGTTGGAGGATTTTGTACAGAAATTGGTTGGTTGGTTGGTTGGTATTCACATATTTTCAGGCTTGTGTGCTTGGTCATACACTCTAAAAAATGAATGCTCAAGAACGACGAAATTTTCCTTAATTTTGATGATTCCGTTACTGGCGAATGCTCCGAGTTTTCGTTTCCTCAAATTGAGGAAATTTGAATCGTCATTTTTATGAGGATTTGAATGACTTCTAATCTAAAGAAATATTTCGTCATTTTATGAGGATTTGAATGACGTCTAATGTAAAGAAATATTTCGTCATTTTTGAGCATGTGAGTACAACAATGAGATTGTTTCCACAAAATCAAGATACAGAATCTTCAAATCACGATCTTAAAAGTGAGGATACGCGTTTACTCAAAAGTCACGTGATAGTTTGACGAAACAATCCGCAAAATTAACGAAATAAGGTTTGAGGCTTCATGAATCGTCAAAAATGAAAGTGTTTTTTCTCAGAGTGTAGACCCGCTTATAAACCTTCGTCATGTAAGACAAGCACAACACACACAAAATTGACAAGATGCTGCCATCTAACGAGCGCCACCTCCACAATTTAGACAGGTCCCTGAAGGGGAGGGAATTAGTCTTCAGGGACCACATGTACCCGTGGGAAACTGCGCAATGACCGCCCACAGGACTTTCGGACCCAACAGATTGAACAAGCACGTACTCCGCATATACTCTAAAAACACAAACATCCTTGCCTTAACGGGATTCGAACCCGGACCCAGCAGCTCCAAAGGCTAACATCTTAACCACTGCGCCGCCGGATCGGCATTGGTATCCATTTCCTCATAATAACTTGCTCTTTGAAATTATTCTAGTGATATTATTTTCGTCTTTCGTATCTATCCAAATCCAGCAGAGCTTTTGAATCGGTGGGTCCTCAATGACCAGGACTCAATCGCAGAAGAGATCGAGAAGGGTCACACACAAACAGAGTTTGGATACAATGTTAAGTTTTTGATACGGCAGGGCCTGAAGAACCATTAGACCCAGAATTAAGGCCCCAAAATCTTAGGGCCCTTCAATTTTAGTTTCTATAATGCCAAATGCTGCCTCCCTGCTCACCATCCCTTCTTGTTTATTATTCGATGAGGTTCCAATTGTGTAAATTCCATTTTTAGCAGTTATTGTGCAGCAAATAATAGTTTTGTTTATTAGTAATTTGTTTTTTGTAGGTTGTTTTTTGCTTAAAAGAAATAAATTTTTAATTGCGCTCTTTTCATTTTACCGTTTTTTAAAACAAAAACCAATCTTTTTCTATTGATGTCATGTAATTCAAAACAAACAATTAACATTTTATTTATTAGAAATGACAGGAAAAAACTATAAAAAACTAGAACAATTTATAAATATTCTCCCAAAAAGTTCCATACCCGTCTAATAATGTGGTGAGGAGGGGGGCCACCAGTGTTTGACTTCCTCAATACAATCGTGTATTTTCCCATGTGCTTTCTACTGGCCCCCTCCAGGAGGATTTGCATGCGTAGGCTTTCTCGGTTTCCGGATTAAAGTAGAAATTAGAGAGGTGGGGAAGGGGATCGATCGCCAACCCCAACCTTCAGCTTGAATGAAACCACTAAAAGTTTTCACGTATACTACAGTCACTTAAGGTAGGCGAGTACCCAAAATTCTAAAATTTTTACTATTACTTTAATCTTTTCCGAATTTAACATAGTGATTTCAAATATAATAAACAATGCTTTGGGGGCAATTTTTTTATTTAAATATAATTGATTTATTTTAAACGGTGTTTTTCAACTAAAAAAAGGGGGTTACGCAAACACTTCTAGCATAAAAATTTTTACATTAATTTACCTGAATTTTTTTTAAGATGCTATTTTACTGTATATCTGTGCCATAAACCTCTAGCATCTGGTGTAAATATACAAGTGTTTTTTAAAAATATGTCCAAGTGTAAGTTAATCGAAAAAATCTTTTTTGTGTGGTTAATTTAGAACATTTTTCATAATAACTTATTTTCTTGTAATTTGTATGTAACTCTAGAGGGTCATTGCATGCATCAGTTCAAAACGAAGAATTTAACACATAATTAATGTTTATAGGATGATAATTCAATGTGGTATACTTGTTAGCGTAAAACTTTTTTTAGGAGAAAAACACCGTTTGAAATAAATAATGTTTAAATAAAAAAAATGCCTAAATAGCATTGCTAAATAGCATATTTGAAATCACTATGCCAAATTTGGAAAATATTTAAGTAATAGTAAACATTTTAGAATTTTGGGTATTCGCCTACCTTAAATTGAAACTAGTAGGAGTTGTTTTATCTGCATATCATATAAAGTCCAGTAAAGTTAAAAAGTGTAAAGTTTTGTCCAGCTCCCTAACCACTTAGCCGCATATAAAAATGATTAACCAAATTAAATAGTTATGTTTGTTTTCCTTAGTGGATCACACACATATTTCTTAAGGAAAATATTCTGCAATAATTATTTTGACTTACAATAGTGGTCAGATAACGAAGGTGATAATTTAACAAGTTATCAGTATATATTTAGTATAACTAGAGCGGCTTCCTTTGGGAATACAGTTTTGTTGCATTATATCGTTATCGTCGATTTATGTAAGCAGTTTTATTTACTATTTCTATCGTCTTTCATTCACAAACTTTGTGTTAGTCGTTGTGATTCGATACATTAAGTTAAATTAAATTTTCATTTAGCTTTCAACTTAAAAAAAACTGTATGATATTCATACTTGCATTATCATTTCTGCAGAAAATAATATGCAGAATGTTTATTTATATTAGTTTTATGCAATTTTCTTAAATTTTCAGTGCAAACTAAACTACTATTGATATATATGTTAAACTGAAAATATATATTCCAATCTCCCTTTTTCGAGAAATAACATTAAGGAAATAATTGTCTTTGTAATTTCTCTAGTCAAACGAGTCACAATTTAATTGCATAAAATTCATGACACTCCTGTATTAATAAATATATACCACTCTTTCGGCTGTACGAGTAAGTAAGACATGAAATAGTAATGACATAAATTCATGATAGGACATTTTAATGAAATCTAAATAAACGTACTCGTACAAAAATAATCAAACTCGACAAATATCGAAAGAAACATTATACGTAAAGAGTCTTTTAAAACCACTTCCTCAGCTGAAACATTTAGCAAATACTTCTTTCGCTGTTGAAAAACGAAAAACGCAGTCAGAAATTCCAACTGTAGAATGCATCCTCTTTTTATTCAGTGGAAATTACTCAGGGAAGCGATTTCCGCTAAATTCTCAACAGCTACGTCAATATCGCTTCTGGTCGAGAAGCTGTGTTTGGTACTAGACTCTCTAGTACTCGCGATGGTGCTTTGACAAAAGCGTAACTGCTATTAGACAGATTTTTTTAAATATTACTTATACTGCGTTTGTAGCAGCAACACAGCTCAACTTTTGTGTTCTTTGTCAACTTCGTAATCTTTTGAAATGTAAAAGTAATTTTTTTTGCAAAAAAAAAAAGAAAGAAAGAAAAGAAGCAAAATATTGGTTTTCATATATTTTCGTTGACTGCTGCAAATGTTTTACGTCCTTTAATTAGGTGTTTTTCTACCTAGTGCAACAAGTTTCATCGGTCTCTACAAAACATTTATTAAAATCAAATATTTAAAAAATTACGGTGGATCTTACGGTGGATTTGCGAGTGTTTTCTATTTGCAACAGTGGTGCTCATTAGACCGGACATTTTACCTAAGGCTGGTTTATAATTATACAAGCATAAATGCCAATGTGAGGTTCTAAGTATGAGTATATAAAATACAGTACGGAAAACCAGCTGCCTAACCACTTGGCTATTGAAATTCGAATTAAATGAGAAAATACGAATTGTAATAGAGTCATATAGTGATGAAATAAAAATACCTTAATAGTATTGTTTGAAGCAACAAAATTTGTAATTTTAATGAGGCTTCAGACATGCAGTTACAGTTAAAGTTTGTTGAATAATATGCTTCAGTTAGTATACATTGTCAGAAAAAAAATAATAATTGTTCGCAGTTATGAGAAAAAAGATATCGAATCATCTAAGCACATAGATATGTCAAAGATTATTTTAATATTTTCTAAGTTTCGCTATTCCATTTCATATTTCCCCGATAGAAAGCCTATTCTGTCCTACATACGGCACTTTCTCAGAAAGAAACCTAGGGTACGTAATTAAAGTTATGTTATTTGAAGCAACGCGTCACACTCTTAAAACAAACGAGCGATTTTAACTAAGTCCGAGTTAATTTTTCAGTGTCTAAAATGCACTTGTCTTACAGGAGTGGATCCTTTGTATGCGGAATCTGCGACAACATCACTCCAAACGAGTGATTTTAACTCAGTCTGAGATAATATTCACTCCTTTCCAGTGTCGAAATTGCACTTCTCCTACAGGATTGGATTTCACTCCGTTGTTTTAAGAGTGTAGGTGAAAACCTCATAATCAGTCGACTTGCGTCACTCAACTCGGTTACCCGGCCTTCTGATTCAGGAGGTATTGCGTAGAAAGGCATTTTCGAGAAATAAAAATGTATGTTACAGGTCCGTTAAAGTAATACAGAGTACCGCCTAAGGAGAAGGGGTGGAAGGAGTAAATGCTGATGCAGCAAACAGTCTAATGGAGGGATAGATGTTTGTGATAAAACCATGCACTGGTAAAAGCGAAATTTTGGTCGAAGGAAATTGTGTTAATTAACTTAGCGGTACAAGTGTTTTCTTAGATGTTTTGCTGTGTCATGTAAAATATTGAAATGGGTTGTCGTTGGATACTTAAAAATAATTCGGCGGCATTTTTAACAAAATTATTTTTTAAACAATTAATTCTAGACAGAATTAAATTGAAACCAATGAGTAAATTGTTTTTCTAAATAAATATATGGATATTCTATGTTATCCTTAAAGTATGTTAGAATAAACCAACCAATTGTTACAGAACTTGATTGTTGGATCTCGGATTTTAAGTCCGTGACGTCGAATCATTGTTCTGCTTTAAATATGTTTACAGACGTTCTCGAAATCAACTTTATTAATCTACTACATTCTGATTCTGTTGCCATTTAGTGACATGTACTTTAATCCACTTTAATGACTTCGAAATATTTTTTTTATGTTCCGTCATATAGGTAATGTGCGTTAGTAATTTGTACTTCATTGGAAGCTGTATTGATGTTGTAGAATGAATAAGTTTACTGTTTAACGAAAAAAAACTATCAAATGTTATGTACAATTAAATATATAAAATATCCGCACACTTAATTTTTTATCCTTAATGCGAAGTCTAAGGCTATCTGCCAATGTTTTAAAAATTTAAATAATTAAGCTTCAGTGCAAATGGATTTTTTAAATAATTTTCCCTTATTATGTATGACCAACAAAAATTTTAATAATATGTTCTTTGGAGTGAAAATGAAAAATAATAATCATGCATTAGAGACTGAGAATTAGGTACATGTGTTCAAAAATCGTCGAGATAACCGTCTAAAGCAAACAAGCCAAATCCAAACTCTTTGCCAACAAAATAACCCTCTGTTAACTCGGGCGGTATTTGTAGGGATAGTAAAGTTCAGACGGAAGGGTCACCAACTTCACCACAAAAACCGATCGATTCCCCCAACCCTCATACATGGAGGGTAGCACAAGCTACAGAAAAGAGAAGGGGAAAAAGGAGCTAGAGCCCCTATGACCGCTAACCATGGTCTCATTTCCTGTCTCGTAAGTGGCCTCATCTGATACTGGCCCAGGGGCTTATGCGCTTTTGCAATTTGTTCCATTTTCCTTTTTTTTCAGTACTGGTGTAGGGCGGTCGGTTTCTTTCCTCGGAAAAGTCCTGGTAGCTCCAGGCCTCGCCAAGAAACTGCTGCTTCCTAGTCTTTTAATCAAAAGCGAAAAGGTTCTCTACACCCTTACGCTCCGGCGATCATATTGAACTTCTCCAGAGAACTTTCTTGTTCTCCTTATCACCACAACTTCTCACAAAAGGGAAAAAGATAAATAAAGATTAGGGCTGGGCTTTAAAATAAAGCACGGTTGGTCGAATCAAGAAAATGTAGCTGATAAAGGGGCTTATAACCTCACACACTTTTTTATTATTGGTATAATCATGTCGCGTAATAATTTGTGGGGCTTCGGGTGTTATTTTGTTTCAGTAATCAGTCTCTTGTTTGCAGAAAAAGATTTCTCCTAAGTACTGGGTATACACTCTTAAAACAAAGGAGTGAAATCCATTCCTATAGGAGAAGTGCATTTTCGACTATCGAAAGGAGTGAATATTTACTCATACTGATTTAAAATCACTCGTTTGGAGTGATCTTGTCGCAAATTAAACATACAAAGGATCCACTCCTGCAGAAGTGCATTTTCTACACTGAAGAAGTGAAAATTAACTCAGAAAGTTAAAATCGAGTTTGAGTTAAAATCGCTCGTTTGTTTTAAGAGTGTAGGATAGATACCTATATATTCCGGCTTGTGTGCTTGATCAGAGACGCGCTTATAAAAGCCTTCCCGTCAAGTAATACAGATACATAAAGTATTTTTACTGTCAGAGAGAAATTAAAGTGCTCCCCGGGAGAAGGCGGGAATCGAACCCGCACCCGTTACAGCGCGCAGACCAGTGAGTGTAATGGTCAAAACCACTTGGCCATCCGGGTCCCCCTCTCCAGAGGTACACATGCGTGCAAAAATTCAATTCAAACTTGATAGTACAATTTTCCATTGGTATTACAATACAAAGGTCGAAGAAGATGAATTATTAATTGTATATATAAAAAAAGCCGTAGCAAGCAGGTCATGCAAATTTCAGAGGGCTTGCAAAAGAGTGTTGTCAGCCATAAATTATTTAAGACAGTTTTCATTTGAATCATTCTTAGAGGGATCAATTAGTTGCAGAAAACTTATACAGTTTGTTTTTTGTACTCATAGCATCCAAAAATCTGAATTGTTCCCCCCGGCTCGGAACTTCAAATTACATTAAGCTGAGAGAAGCCCCTCAGCAAATGTTAAACTTTAAACTTCTTTCTCAAAATTACTTGCAAAACGTATTATTAAATATGTAATTGTTTTAAAAATACGTCGAAAAAAATTTGCATGACCATGATTTTGTTCAAGAATATGAGGAGGAGGGATATGATGAATTACTCATTTAAAAAACCTATAAATATATCTAAATAGAAACACTCTACACTCGTAACAAATCCATCAATTTTATCATACAGAGTATTATAAACATAAAATAAAACGTATTCCCATGATATTATTCATAGAAGCACAAACAAAAAAGCATTTTCTACTGCGCCTCTAATAATGGAGAAAATAATATTATTCCACCGGCATTTTACAAAAAAAATTCACAGTGTCTTTGTCAAAGCACAGAAGACTTTATACTCAATAGTAAAAGTATACAGAAACTCCTGCATCCAGCTTAAAAGAAACTTGTTGTATTTATCAATGACATCCTTTATATGCTACGAGCATAAGAATCATATTTTCACTTCACAATTATGAAAAATATAACCTTTCTGTGATTCCTTTGAGCTCATAGCGTCTTCGCTTTCTTCCGTATGTTTATTTTAGAAGAGAAGACGATTGCTTCTCAAATGCAACAACGGTATCTGCTGTGCGAATGGTTGTTAAATTTAAAGAGTTTCGGGTAGGGCATATTTTCGTTTGTGGAAATTTGAACCTGTCGCTTAAATGTTAAAAGAGTCGCAGTTTGTGAATGTTATGCTCTGTTTTCTGGCACAAAACGTAAATGGAAGTATTAAGTAGGAAATAAATGTCGGTAAAACATTTTTTGTCTCAAAAATTAAATATTTGTAATAACTGGTTATCGTGTATATCTTTTTATTAAGTGCTGATCACACACAAAAAATTACAGTTTTCAACATGCTTAACTGACAATACTAATCTAAAAATAAAGTTTCAATCATTTGCATAATTTAATGAAAATTTTTTAACTCACAACCCTTCAGAAAAATCGTTACAGTATTTTAAATGTGTATTATTTTGATATGAACTTTTACCAATGGGAAAGTTTCATGGATGTCAAATTCATGCTATACCTTACTTTCGATCAGTGATTTTTCGACGTTTTAGGAAATTTTTAAGGCAAAAAAGGTTAAATTTTAAGGACATATTTAAGGAAAAAATTAGTAGTTTTGGAAATTTACATTTTATATTCGGAATCTAATGATTTTATTATGCTAGAAAAAGAGGTACAAGTTCGTCATTTCAAGTCGGATTCAACTTCCTTAATATAACCAATACACCTGCCCTTTTAGAAATAGATAAAAGCTTGTTAATATTAAAATAGCTTCTACAATCGTGAGAATATTCTGCGAAGTTAAGTAAAGATTATAGAAACAAGTCTTTACTCAACTTCAGGAATAATGAATATCAAAGCCCAGAGAACCAGCGAGAACTATGGTAATACTTCTGGGAAGGGAAGAACACACTGCCGATCTAAATTCCTTCTCCATTCTCTTCTACTTATCTCACATACCATCTCTGAATTCATTCTTAAAAAGGTCCCAGCATTGTAAATAGAAATCCAATAAACTTCCATTTTATGCATTCCATATGTGTAGAGGCGGTATAGCTTTGAAGAAACTAATGCAATAAGCGAATTCATTCATTTATACGATAAAACACTTGCAGTCCCCCGAACCCTTTCCATATTTTTATCGATACGAATACACTTATTCAGCGATATATATTCCCCTTCCGTTTAAGAAATTGAATTTTAAATCACATATATCGATAGCAAATGTAATGATTCGATCCCACTTAGATTTCCTTTTTATGCAAAACCCTTTTTCCCCCAACTCTTTTTTTTTGTTCGCCCGGTTATAAAATCGCTGACAAAAGACGTTCTTTTTAGGTGATTTTTCTTTTGTCGGCGATTTTAAGGCCGGCCCTTAGCTTTTAAAAGGTCCTCGAGCTATTAATATAGCCAGCAAATAATGAAGACTTTTTATCGATAGATTTTTTTTTTCTTGTTCGTTTATGGCAAACGTTGTAATTTTCGGGGGATATATCTTGTTGCTGACAACGAGAACGTGGTAATTGAAAAATATAGTTGAATAACACATTTGGTGAAGTTAGCTTAATTTCAAAATTTTAGATTTTTAGATTAAATGTGGAAATGCTGATGAATACAAAGGTTTTTTTTTTTTAATTCCTTTTATATGCTTTTTAAGATATTGGAAATAATTGAAGATTTCTTTAGAAAAGTATACAGCATTTATAAGCATAAAATTTATTTAGAAACTTCTACCAAGGTCGTTTCGTTTAATTAAATACGATCCACGCATGCATTCCAATTTTATTTTATTAAATATTTTTTTTTAAGTCCTTGCGAAAAACGGATATTTATTTGCTTGTTAAATATATGTAACTAAACCTCTACTAACCCAGTAAAGAAATTACGAATAAAATAATAATATTATTTGCTAAAACGGTTTTATTTAATCTGATTTTTCAGGGTATGAATACTTTTAAATTGAGGTCACTTCCTTACGCATGATGTATTTGAAATTTACCTAATTTACTAATTAATAAGTTGATACAGTTAAATTGATTCAGTTTTTTTGGACAAAAGTATTTCGTTTTCTTATTTTTTATTAATTAAACATGTACTGTAAAGTTAGTGGCTCCCCTTCAGGGACATGTCTAAATTGTGGAGGTGGAGACAGATGGCAACATCTGTCATATGTGTTTGTGTGTGTCTTGTGTTGTCCTACTTGACGATGGTTTATAAGCGGGTCCTTGCGACCAAGCACACAAGCCTGAAAATATATGTCAACCAATCCAATCCAATCCAAAGTTAGTGGATTTACTAAAGAAAATACTTTAGCAATATGCATATTTGAATCATAATTATTAATTTTACATTCGAGATCTCATGTAAAATTACCATTTGATAAGTTTTTCGTTTAAACAAGAGCAAACTTTTGGCTCCTTTGAAAAATAAACTTTTTTACAAAATATCACAATGGAGGGCTATGTATCAAAAACAATACATACTTTTATTAAATTCCTTCGCACTCAAAACATAACATTCACACATTTTTGATTTAAAACAAGTTGTTAAGTAATATTTTATCATCCACTTTCATTCAATTATTTGAAACCTTATCCTTCAAAAAAAACAACGGTAACAAAATCCAATTCCATCCAACTGCAGTTTTATTCGCCCCCACGCCATCTTAAACAATAAACGTCACGCCCACAAGTCGAATTCCCCAAGAAATTATTGTTATCAAGAGGACAACACCTTATGTTCCTTGTTTGAACGAACAAGCCCGATAGCGGCCATCGAAACGCATTGGAAAAAGGAGCCCTACGAAATATGGCGGACCAAACCATGGAGGAATGAGTAGTAGGGAGAGGACATTGCCTATTCCCCGCCATTGAGCGGGGTGAAGTAACTGTAAGGTGTAGCAGGGAAGCTAAATACAGGGAATGATTGGCAAACCGCGCGTTTGACGCCATAGGAAGTAATAGGAATTTTCAGGAAAAGTGACTTTTGGAAGGTTTAAAAAAATATACTGCAGCTATAATTTTAGATATACATTCATGTACTATCAAACACTTGGAAACACAAGTAAAATAATATTGTTTTATTTTCATTTTAGAGAAAATTAGTTTGATTAAAACTATCTTTAAACTTCGCATCAAAAAATATGTAATCAAAGACTCTTGTATTTTTTTTCTTACCTGGAATGCGTTCAAAATGTTCAATTAATTCATATATTATAAGCTGCACATTATGTTGAATAAAACTTTGGAATATGGAGTAATAAATCTTACTAAATGTAGAAAAAATATCTTATTTTTTATTTTACAGAGACAATTACAACTTTTTATACGTAGGAAAAATGTGTAGAATTTAATAAGAACCATTAAACACACAAACAAAACAATCTTTTCTTAAAAAATAAATACATTTTGTTTCATGAAAATAAGTACAATTTGGTGAGCAAAAAAAGTACATTTTGGTGAGTTCATCCAAATCAGAGTTAAAATTTAGGATTTTATTGTCCTTCAAATAGAATGGCTTTTGTGTAATACTGTCTAATAGATTGCTTTGTGTTTATAATAATGGGTTAACAGGACTTTCATATACTTTTGAACAATTGCCTAAATCAAATGAAGGAGATGGTTGTCCAAAGGATCAGAGTCAAAACTGTCAAATTGGTGTTGAGTTAAGTTCGGAAAAAAGTTTTGGGAACACACATGTTTGACACTAAATTTGATGGCTGCATTTCTTTCCGTTTTCAGCAATACCTTTAAAACCAAAAAAGCGCTACAGCGGCCACCACTCGCAATTTTTTTTTCGAAAACTTTATTATGACGAGTAACAACTACTAGACATCTAACGGCAGTTAAATTATTGTGTTCATACTTTACACACAAGTTTCTTTTTAGCAATAAAATTGATACAAAAATCATTAAATGTTTAATTAATGTTAATTATTATAATGCAGATAATTTTTTGATAATAGCTAATGAAAACTTATTTATGCTATTAAAATATGGAAAGAATAAATGAGAGTTATTTGGAAACAAATAGTAGTTAATATAGACTTGGTAGCAGTTTTATTTTTTGATTTACTAATAAATGAATTTTTATTATATTAACTCATAAGAATAATAAAAATTAAATAAGGATGTTAAAATTTTACATAAAACTCGCATAAAAGTCGTCTGAAATAGTAAAATAAAATTTATTTAATTCGGAAAACAGAATTACATTGTGTGAAATTGAAGTGATGCAAAATATTGAAATCTAACTTCGTGCAAATTTTAGTTAAAATAAAAGCAAATAAAAATATTATTCACCTAGAAGGAATTGAGAATGAACAATTCCTTTGATACAATAAAATTGTTTCAGAATCTTTCTTAAAATATGTAATTAAAACGCTATTATATTGACACAAAATCGCATTCGACTACGCACTCCCTTCGATTTTTTGCCAATCACAAGGTGGCGTCGCGGTTACAGTGACGGCTTCACTCATGTCTACTCCCCTTTAGTCCTTCCTCCATGGACCAAACATCTTGGTGCATTCCCAGTGGACTCTTTTGGGAGTTCTATTTACAGAAGCTGTAACGTTTATTTCTAGTTGTGTGTTTGGATATTGCTTGTAGTGTATGTGGCGCCGGATAGCACTTGTGTAAACAGTATTTTGAATTTTTATTTATATTAGTGTTTTTTGAAGAAAATAAAAACAATATATATTTTCGGAATGTAAAAATTTCGCATTTAATAAAATATGTACCTGTTTGTATCTGAGGCAAAGAATGTAGGATTTAGATTTTTATAATTTCACGAAAGAAAAAATTCTACGTTTCCATAGTGAAATTTACCTATTTTAAACTGTTTAAGAAATTCCGTCATTTTGATCATTACTATGATAATGCAATTGAAGTACACTTAAAAATAGAACATAAAAAATATCCCCAAAACAGACAAAACATATTTTTGGAATCTAAGAATTTCGTATTTAATTAAATACTATATACATCGTTGTATCCGAGGCACAGAATTCAGGATTTAGATGTTTATAATTAATCACGAAAGATAAAATTCGATATTTTCATAGTAAAATTTTACTATTTGAAACTGTTTAAGAAATTCCGTTACTTTGATCGTTACTATGATAATGCAATTAAGGTACACTTAAAAATAGAACATTAAAAATATCCCCAAAACAGACAAAATATATTTTTGGAATGTAAGAATTTCGTATTTAACAAAATATATATAATATGTACTTTAAAGTCTGACAGTTTTTTTTTGCATGGGAAAAAAATGTCTTTCTTTTCGATAATGTGTTTAGAATGATGATAGTTATGATGTTAGGAGTAACGTCTTTCATAGTAAAGTGTCTATAAACTACACACTAAATAGACAGCTTGCTTGGGGAGACCGCTTGCGGCAAATTTCTCATTTAGAGATTTAGTGTCTTTTATAAACCATATACAAGATACAGAAAATTGTCAATTTGGAAGTTATAGAACGTATTAAAAGTGCTAAAAATGCGACTTTATTATTCATTTTGGGCATTTTCATCATACCCAATTGAGCGCGCATATTTTTTTGAGATTTTTTTTACCGCTGTTCGGCGTTAGAAACTCCGAAAATCTCTGGCATAACCCCGTACCTTCCATTGAAACCCCCTCCTTTCCATTAGATGGTAAACAAGGACCACGCTGAATCTCTTTTTTTTTATCCTTTGTCTGTCCGTATTGTTTGCTTCGGTTTTGCTTTGTGTGCCAAAGGTTTTTTCTTCCCTGCAGATCTGTCTTTGTCACTGAAAATTATGGAATTGGGAAAACACTTTTTTTTTTTTTTGCGTTGCGTTGTGTTGGTGTGATAATGGGCTATATAGTTGAATTACTTAAAAAATTGCTTTTTAATTGTTTATCAATTAAGTAGTTTTGATTATTACACAATAAAAGAATAGAATTTTACGTCTAAAAAGCATTTAAATTCAATTTGTCGTTTGATAAAAGTAGTTTATTTCTTAAAAAAATTAAATAGCTTGCTTATCATAACTATTATAGTAAATGTATCTGCTCGTAATACGAAATTGTTTCGGCATATAATTTGATTTAATAGTGTAGCTTTTAATTCTTCTCAATTTATTTATGTTTTAAGAAAGCATACACTTTATCATTGTTGCACAATTTTATTGAATAAAGTTTCATATCTATTAAAACTAGCTTTTGCTTTTTTTTTTTTAACTTGCAGTATTTTCTAAAAAGGATTTCAATAAAAACATGAAAAAGAACCAAATCACATATTTTTTTGCGATATTTTTACAACTTAAATTACGGGTCAAAACTTCTCCACAATGAATCTAACTTGCAGTTTTTGTCTAAAAAGGGTTTCAATCAAAACAGAAAAAGAACCGAACCACATATTTTATTTAATATATTTTACAACTTAAATTACAGCGGTTCAGTGGTTGAAGGGTTAAACGTGTCCACCTCGTACACCCAAGATCGCGGATTCGAGCCCCGGCTGAGTCGTCGGATTTTCTGGATTTGAAAATTCTGAGCACTCATGTCATATGATTATGTGGCATGTAAAAGATCCCTGGAGGGCTCATTTGGCCTGGGTTCTCTCGGCAAAATTAAAATCTCGGCATACTTTAACATCCACAGAGAGCTCAGATTCATCGAAATCTGTGCGTCAAAATTGGTAGCGAGAGAGTCGCCTAGATGGTGCCACAAAAAAAGGCTCTCAGTTCCGGGGCAGTGCCGAGTCTGCAAAGACTTGGCCGCCAATGTTGCAGTCCCATTACATGAGGAGGAACTTAAATAACGAGTCAAAACTTCCCCACGATGAATCTATTTTCCAGACTTGAAAATAGGGTACTTGACTGTATCGCTAAAATACCTTCAAATGTTATTTAAATTATAGTTGAAAGTAAAAAATAACATATGCATACATAATTTTTGCGAAATGAATCTTTAAATCATTAAAAAAATCGTTTTAAAAAGGCATTTTTTTCGCGTGATTATCATGTGATCACAAACACGTCGGTTTGGCTGACGTCACTATGAACTATAAACAAACCGGCGTGTTATTTTTTGTTTTCTGATTAAACTTGATTTATCTCATTTACTTTTGAAATAATAAATATTGAGAACATATTGGGCTGTTTTACAGAAGCGTATATTTCAAATTTGCCTAAAATTGATTCCAATGTGGTGTTTCAAAGTTTGTTTATAGTTCATAGTGACATCACAGATACCACGTGACAGCCAGAAAGCGTTTTCAGCAGTGATTTTTGGTCCTGATTTTTAAATTCATTTTTCTGCCTCTTTATGGGGTATTTGAAAAAAAGAAAAAATACGGATCTAATATTTTTGGCATAAGAACATTTCAAGCTAATAGAAAAAATTAAGTCAAATACCCTATTTCTCTTTCAACCTAAACCTACGTGACTGAAACATCTCCAAACTAAATCCGCCCACTCCCACGACACTAACTACACGACTGGCTTCTCCCATTGAATTGAAAGCTACCCAACACGCAACAAATTACACGGAATAATTACTGGATTAGCTGCTGCAGAAGCACCCTCATTACAGGGCCAATAATACGGATCGTTATTGCTCTTGGTGCACTCGATTACTGCCTGCGCCTCCGATAACCACCGACTGCTCGCTGGAAAGTTAGTTTCAATCAAACCTGGCTGGATGCTCACGGGATAACAGCCTGTTTGGATGGCATCCGCTTTTTCCGGATTGTCTTCGATAATATTTCCTGTAATATCAATTAAAATAGCTTAGTGGAAGTGATAGGCATGAAGTTACATGAGCCATCGAATCCATGGAATGCCAAAATCCCCATTAGAGGAAAAGAGGTCGAGCGGGATTTCTAACCCAAGTGATAGTCTGTGGCCGAATCCATGGTATGATACATCAATATATGGATAACAGCCTGTTTGGTTGGCATACGCTTTTTCCGGATTGTCCTCGATAATATTTCCTGCAATATCAATTAAAGAGCTTAGTGGAAGTGATAGGCATTGAGTTAGGACAGGGAATAGAGCAGTCCATGTATGTGCGCAGTAACGCTCGAAAGACCTGACAACCCTGCTTCAAACCATTTAAACTGATAGACCCATCCACTCTGCCTTTCTAATTCTATGTAACGAACTTACGTGCTCGTAAAATCTGTTTTGTCCGAAAGTCCTGTGGTCGGTCATTGCGCAGTTCACCATGGGTACAGGTTCCTGGAGAAAATTTCCCTCCCCTTCAGGGACATGTCTAAATTGTGGAGGTGGCGACAGATGGCAACATCTGTCATATGTGCTTGTGTGTGTCTTGTGTTGTCCTACTTGACGATGGTTTATAAGCGGGTCCTTGCGACCAAGCACACAAGCCTGAAAATATATGTCAACCAATCCAATCCATGTAACGAACTTTGTATTTCATAGATGACTTTACACAGCCAATTGCGCCTCGTAATTTTGAACCCTGTTCTACTGACGAGGTGTCCGCCAGAGCAAGCACCCAACTGAAGTTTTATTGGCATAGTATGAAATACAAAATTTTTAAAAAAAACACGCCATGCCTGTTCCAGTGTGCTCGGGGAATCCCGAATTGAGCCAGGATTTTTTTTTTTTTTTTAAGGGGGGGGGGGGGTACCCACAAGTGTCTATAGGCGCGTTTACATGAGCCATCGAATTCATGGAATGCCAAAATCTTCATTTGGGGAAGAAGAGGTCGAGCTAGATTTCTAACCCAAATGGTCTGTGGCCGAATCCGTGGTATGAATCATCAAACCCTCCCAAATTGGAGGGTTTGCGAAACCCCCAAGTAAACATGTAATTCCGGTTCTAACCAAGAGAGAACCGGAATTGCAGAGGAAAATCCCCAAGAGGGAAAAATAGTAGAGTTTGCTCATCTATCCATGGATTCGATGGCTCATATAAACGCGCCCTATAGGATGTGGCTGTACTTTGAACCCTTAACTCTCTGTATGTTAGGCTGATGTTCTAGCGACAAAGCCCCTGAATATTCCTGTAATATTTAATATGTAATGCGCTTTGTAAATCCAATCTGGCAACAAACAGAAATAAACATTATTCTAAAATGCAAGTTCGCGTGTGTCGCTCGCTCTTCGACTAGCACTTTCTTAACAAAAATTACTTCTAAGCTAAAATGCTAGCGGAAGAAGAAGAAGAAACTGGTTATATTCTGGTGAGATATTCAATTATTTATTTGTAGCGATTAATAATATCCGTTATAAGATCATCGAAAGAATTATTGGTAAAACTGTCTTAAAGAATGTACTTAGGAAGTATAAGATACTCTTATGCCAAAACCTTCAACTAAAAAATCACATTTTCATAATATATTTTACAAATTTCGCTTATCTTATTTCAATTCCGATTTTTTTTTCAAATAATTTGTGTACCATTTCTTTATTCTATGCCTTATTTAAATTATGTTTGCGTGTATCTTCGCACTTTTCTATTTCAATCCCCTTTTTTTCATGATAATGTTGTTGGTTTTCGTTTTATTAATGTTTTCCTATTGTTAATATATTTTGTCGAAATTTGAGCTTCTTGTTTTAATGTTGCAGGAATTATAAAAATGTGAATTAGGGTGTTGACATCGTGATTTCGTCCGTTCGTTCATAGACCTTTTCAACTTCTTTCGAACAGTAGGAATTCGTGATTATTAATAAGTAACATCATTTTAATAAGTGGTTTGGCATCAGAGACCTATTTTTAAAAGATTTTGCACATCTGTGTGTTTGTCGGTTACCTTTCACAACTTCGGTTCTACCATTCGATTTTATAAATTCATTTCTTCTCTGAAACCTATGACTTGAGAAACCTGTATTTTACACTTTTTGTCTGATTATGCGCAGTTAATATAACGCATAATAAAATAAGTCTCCAAACTGAATTCTAGGATGGTTTAGTTTAAATTATCTTCGCCTTAGAGCTACACGATAGCTATATTTTCGACGGGCGTCATAATTTAAGCTGAATTCTATCGTATCGAATATAAATTATGGTGTTTTACAACATTAGTTTTTATTAATTTGTAATATGGAACTATACAACTAAACGCCGATCAATAATAAAAAAAAATGGCAATTGATCATTGTTGCATATTTTTTTTAATTTTAAAACACTAATAAGCATTTGTAGCACACATTTAAAGCTACTAAATATTCTCAAGTTCCTTCTGGCCTAAAATTAAAAAGTTATGACAGAATAGTCCAATTAAAACATGTAATTAACGTATATTTGGATAACTTAATAACGCATTGCTCCACGTCGTTTTTTTTTAAATAGAAATCATGTTCAATTAGCATTGGAAAATAACAAAAACAAGTATCAAGACTTCTCCGGAAATCACACAAGTAATGCATTCCTAAATTCACCTCTGTCCTGAAATTTTTCAGTGATTAAAAGCTCAGAATTTGATGTTACGAATAGATTACATCAGGAAAAATCCGGCTGATGTTTGCTGTGAGGATTAGTTCGAGCATTTACGATGGTAATTACGTGCTATAAGAGAATAGAGGTGCTGCGGCTTCGAAAAGGAATATGCAGGACTGATTTAATCAAATTTGAATATATTATGTTTAAAATGGATTTTTTTTGTCTACATTGTATTCTTTAATGTATTATAACTCAGATTAAATTATATTTTAAAGCAAGCCACTTAGTTAAAAGGTAGTAAGTAATCAACAAAATTCCCATGTATCAAATTGCATCTGCAATGTACGAGGCCTTATTGAAACAGTTATAACGCAAATTATCGCAAAATCGTCGCCCTCGTAGTGTAACGGTTATAGCTCTGGACTGCAGAGCTGGGGGTCTGGGTTCGATTCCCGGGTAAGGCGTGGTTGTAAATTGTACTCATCTCAGTCTTGTAATTGGGTGTAAATCTGTTAGGCTGTGTGTCATAATAATGATAATAATAATAAAATGCTATTTAAAAACCGATTTTGCTATGTATGCATTTAGTACACAAGACCATTTCTATGAGTTTGAGTGCCCCTTTGGTAATGACGTTATGTATTTCTAACTGCGATCTATTGCATTTTTTACTTAGTCTCAGTAATTTGAGCCTGGACGATCGGGCTCGAAAAGGGATGCATCGAATGTCCTAAGTCATAACTTCGGATCAGAAACGTTAGGGTTTGATTGAATTATCATAGCATTAGAGCTACACTTCACATGTCTATTAGCGATTGGCCGTAATTTAGAACCACAGTAAAGTGATAGGGATCTGAAGGCAACAACAGTTGATGTGTTGCGAAGTTAACCGAAGTAACCTGTTACTGATTTTGTACAGTTTTTATTGACAATATCTAACGCCTTTTCTTTTTATTAAAACAATAAGACTGCTTCAAAGCAAAGTAGTTCAGTTCATCTCTTAGGTATTTTCATTTGTTCTTGGTATGCACCATTCTTGGGAAAAACTTTTTTTTTTTGCACCCTGCTCCCGAAAAGACTCTCAGATCCCTTTTGGCAATTGAAGACACTAGTTGCAAAACTCACTTCCTCCAAAGTACAAGTATGATATATGACGCAGTCCGTGTGAATTGTTGTTCTTCAATAATCGTAAATTCCTCGGACGAAGTATCTATTTGTTTGGGCCGAACCCTATAACCTTAGTTAGACTCAGGATAATATGACTTTAGCTAATAGACCCTTCAAATGCTGTGCCAAAATATGATAGCCCTTTTTCGAACAGTTCTTCGCCAACTGTGCACCATTGGAAAAGCACATAAAAGGGACTTTTGTGCTTGTCTAAAAACGAATTGATTTCCGTCCGCTCATTTTTCACAGCTGTCAGCGCAAAAGAACGACTCACACACACACCCGTCCACAATGGCCGTCTATAGCAGAGAGGCCCCGAATTTAAAATCCATTATCGCTATGGCAGGACTTGCATAACATAGAAGAGGGGGGTGGAAACACTCTCCAATGGACGCTGGTTCGGGGGGTGGGAAAAGTGGTAAAAACAAACGATAAATATTCAATGGGTAATTCATTGGGCCAACGGAAAAGCCGTGCTCTTGTCGTGTTCCTGTGCCATAATGGGTGTTCTCCCCCCTTCTTTTCGGCCCAATGTCAATTGTTGGACTTGAGTCCATTAACTACCATGTCTCGAACGGACGCTGGATGATGAAACAGACAGTCCATCTTGCTGGGGAGTAGGGTAATGAAAGATAGAATTTGTTTGGCCAACTTCGGCCATCCATCTTCAAATGTCATCAAATGGAAATGAATTGGAGAACTTCGGCTTTTTCCTCGTTGACTTACGGTCGCCTTCTTTTTTTAACTCTTTCATATTATCTTTTCCCTTTAAAACAGCATTAAAATATTTTTTTGTTTGTTTAAACTTCCTGGTTAACAAGTGCAATTTTGTAAACGGGTTTATTTCGTTGGGTGCCAGCTTAGGTATCGACATCGTCAGTTAACCGCGTTTCTAAATTACGGAGGTACTTGGCTGTGTTGAATCACCAAATGGAGGCTAGAAATAGAGCACTGAAGAACGTTTTATCTACTTACCTAGAGAGTTTATTTGTACAAGCGTAATGTTAAATTTACACGCCAGCGTTGAAAAAAAATATGGATTTATGGAGAAAAAACATTATTTCCTACGTAATTCTTTTGGAAGTGTTCGCATTTTAAGTACGAATGGTTTTTGAAATCCCCTTATCACTTTTGAAATGACATTTCCTATTTTTCTAAAACATACAAAATAATAATTAATTTCGAAATATATTTTTTCTAAAATATAAACAGAATTTGAAAACGGTTGCAGTGAAAAAAAAAATAATTGAAAAACTAACATTTTACGATCCAAAACCTAACAAAAAATATTTTAAATTTGCCGAGTAAATTGAAACCTTCAGGCGAAATTCATTTTTGCTGTGAACATTTAACTCAAGTCAAAAGAATCAAATAAATGGATAAATTTTCTGAAATATTATCCAGGTTTTAATGGAACATTCGTTTCAATGGCATGAAAAATGATTGAATACAGAATAACAAATTTTTTCAATTATCAAAAATCATTTTACTTATGTTTAAATGTCTACTACATTCGCAAATGGATTAAAAATGAAGTTCTGTCATTGATCTCCAATGCTACCATGGAAATGCACATTGCGTTTAACCCAAATCAATTGTCACACAAAACAACCCAGCAGACACTTTTTTTTTGCTATCCAATTTCCTATGACAGGCAAGGATATATGATATTTTGCACGTAAGAGTACGGTTTATCATAACTATAGAAGCCCGTAAGACTTCGTGACTACTTGATTCGGGAATTTATTAGTTTAATCCTTTTATTGTGGAAGCACATTCGCGCATTTGCGAAGGTGATTTCGGGAGGAAATTCGTGCGGAAATGCGGAATGGAAACAGAAATGGAGTGAATATTAATTAAAATGTGCCACCAAATGTCGTATGAGAATTCTGGAGAAATAAAGGAATACATTGTTTTAATAATGGATTGTGTATAAATTAAAGTAATACATTGTTTCAATAATGGATTGTGTATAAATTAAAGTAATACATTGTTTTAATAATGGATTAAGTATAAATTAAAGTAATGCTCTCTAGATACATAAAGTACATTGTTTACCTAAACTATTTTTGTAGCTTTCGGACAATAGTGAAATTTAAATACTCAATGCGTGCAAGTTAGTGTTGATAGAAAGTTTTTATTTTTATTATACTTAGTGCAATTCAAACGTAACTTCAGGTTTCCTATTCTGACGACTAACACCCAGTTTATAGGGAGAGCACGTTAAATGTGCTCCAAAAGTCCTGACGTCATGTACCACGTCGCCCCAAAATGTCGCGTTGGGTGCCTACTCATGTGTCAGCTAATCACATTACTGTTTCTAAATCACGATTACCATCATCAATAGTTGTCGCTTTAGTGTGACGATAATTCAACCCAATTTTAGATTAACTTTAATAGCAACTTTAAGCTTTCTAGAGAGAACAGTTACCCACCGTCTCCTACAAATTACGTCTCATAATAATATTGTATATCGATATGTCCGAAGCACTATGTTGAGCGACAAATTCAGTAGTAAATTTTAAAATAATATAATATTTATTGTATTCTTCATGAACCAGTTTATTTCTCCACTTCTTTACTCTATACTGAAACGTTAATTTAAGTACATTAAAACATATGAGAAAAAACTACTCTTCTCACAATGGTATATTTCTGATATCGGCAGTTCTATATTGAGATGTGATCAAACGCGTGCCAACAAAAGGAAAATGATACCCCTCTATCTCTAAGATATTCTTTCTACCATACGACTCTTATTCGGTAACATACAGCATTTGCATTCCACCAGTAACATGACCATCAATATCCCGTACACAAATTTAAACATTTAAAAATAATTGTAAATTTACATCATATACTTTTTTTATGTTCGTCAATTGTCCTTGTGACCCTTGGTGTTTTGTCTACTGTATTATTATTTTTTCCCCCTCAAATTAATGTTGGTTATTTTTTGGGCAGTAAAATTATCATTATTATTAAAATTTAAGCCTTCGTTAGAAGCGATATGAGAAACCGTATTTTTTGAAGCTTTCTATAAGTGAAAATATCGTCAAATTATTTGTTTCGATTTCAATAAGAGGAAATGATATCATATTTTGTTGTATTCTAAAATTTACGCATTTTTTTAATGAAATTGTTTATATATTGATGCCGAAGTGTGATCTAAATTACATTGATGCATTTTATTTGTAGTTAGTAGAAAAATAAACTAATATAATAAACTAAATATAATAATAAAAAATATAAACTTTGAATTAAAAAAAAAAACATTTAAAAAAATACTCGTCACAGTATCTTATATTTGTAATCGCTATATCAACGTGCTATCATACTAACGCATGCTAACAAGGGGAAGTCCCATCCCTCGATCTCTAAGTCATATTTTTTTTTACCAACTATATGACTCGTATTCGGTGACATCGATGCGGCATTTGCATTACTCCAGTAACCCGACCTGAACACAAATTTAAACATTTAAAAATAATACATTAAAAAAATTTACTCGTCCCGGAATTAGATCTGATATAGAAGCGAGATCATACGATAACACATACTAACAAGGGGAAGTCTCATCCCTCCATCTCTAAGTCATATTTTTTTCTACCAACTATATGACTCGTATTCGGTGATATCGATGCAGCATTTGCATTCCTCCAGTAACCCGACCTGAGCACAAATTTAAACATTTAAAAATAATACCATTAAAAAAATTTAATCGTCACGGAATTAGATCTGATATCGAAGTGAGATCATACGATAACACATACTAACAAGGGGAAGTCTCATCCCTCCATCTCTAAGTCATATTTTTTACCAACTATATGACTCGTATTCGGTGACATCGATGCAGCATTTGCATTCCTCCAGTAACCCGACCTGAGCACAAATTTAAATATTTAAAAATAACACATTAAAAAAATTTACTCGTCCCGGAATTAGATCTGATATCGAAGTGAGATCATACGATAACACATACTAACAAGGGGAAGTCTCATCCCTCCATCTCTAAGTCATGTTTTTTTTTACCAACTATATGACTCGTATTCGGTGACATCGATGCAGCATTTGCGTTCCTCCAGTAACCCGACCTGAGCACAAATTTAAACATTTAAAAATAATACATTAAATAAATTAACTCGTCCCGGAATTAGATCTGATATAGAAGTGAGATCATACTATAACGCATACTAACAAGGGGAAGTCTCATCCCTCCATCTCTAAGTCATATTTTTTTACCAACCATATGACTCGTATTCGGTGACATCGATGCAGCATTTGCATTCCTCCAGTAACCCGACCAGAGCACAAGTTTAAACATTTAAAAAATAATACATTAAAAAATTTACTCGTCCCGGAATTAGATCTGATATCGAAGTGAGATCATACGATAACACATACTAACAAGGGGAAGTCTCATCCCTCCATCTCTAAGTCACTTTTTGCCAGCCATATGACTCGTATTCGGTGACATCGATGCGGCATTTGCATTCCTCCAGTAACCCGACCATCAGCATTCTGGTGTGCCACTCATAATTTTCCGGGATTCCGCGACAATTACTCCCAGTCGAGATTTATAGGGGTCCTCGCGTAATCCCCCTAGTGGCCCCCCGGGGGTTACTCACAGGGTCCGACCCCCTCATTTGCATAGGTGGCCACATCAGGACACTGGGAACAACTATTTTCACGTGTCCCCGCTTGTTTTCATCCCCACTAAATGGCCCGGGTTTTAAAAGCCGAGATGGGAAGTATAAAATGCAAAAGTTATTTGATTCAATATTTAACAAACATTTACTGTTTTGTAATGTTTACTTTGATTTTTTTTTGTCTACCTTGAAATTTAAATACAACTTTGCAAATAAATTTCTTTTGCTGTTAATTGAGATAGCTTGAACACGTCTTCAAAAAAATACAGGTAACGATATTGCTTAACCTTTTCAGTCCCAGTGATGTTATTTGGCATCATTTTTCTTATCATAATTTTAAAAAAAATAATAGGGCTGACATCTATTGGGATTAATAAAAATATTTTCTAATAGAAAAAGTTTTGGAGAATCGAATGATGCGCTTTTTGATAATGATTTTTTATAGACGAACAGAAAAAAAAATAATGATTTCAAATTATCATTGGAACTGAAAGTGTTAACCCCTTAAGGTAGGCGAATACCCAAAATTTCCCAAAATTCTAAAATTTTTACTATTGCTTTAATCTTTTCCAAATTTGGCATAGTGATTTCAAATATAATGAATAATACTATTTAGACTTTCGTTTTTATTTAAATATAATTTATTTATTTTAAACAGTGTTTTTCTAGTAAAAAAAGAGATTTACGCCAACAAGTCTACCACATTGAATTTTCATCCTATGAACATTTATTAGGTGTTAAATTCTTAGTTTTGAACTGATACATGCAATGATCCTCTACAGTTACATACAAATTACAAGAAAAAAAGTTATTAAGAAAAATGTTGTAAATTAACCACAAAAAAATGATTATTTCGATTTACTTACACTTGGACATTTAAAAAAAAAAACTTGTATATTTACACCAGATGTTAGAGGTTCATGGCACAGATATATATTGAAATATCATCTGCTAAAAATTTCAGGTAAATTAATGTAAAACTTTTTATGCTAGAAGTGTGGGCGTAAACCCCTTTTTTTAGTTGAAAAACACCGTTTAAAATAAATCAATTATATTTAAATAAAAAAAAATTACTCTAATAGCATTGTTCATTATATTTGAAATCACTATGCCAAATTTGGAAAAGATTAAAGTAATAGTAAAAATTTTAGAATTTTGGGTATTCGCCTACCTTAACGACGACTGGCAAGAAATTCGCCCCGTAAATATGAGCTTTCTATTTTAGTTTATCTAAATAAGAAAAGTATTAGCAAGTTAAGTGCACGAAAGAGAATTTAAAAAAAATGAAAACTTAGGTAATGTTTATATTCGAAAACGACATTTTCATTTGAAGCAAGTGATACCTTCGATTTAATGACAACAAAATTCAAACTATGGTTTGCTGTTGCTTTCATGTCCAGAGATGGATGAAGAGGAATTTTTGTCTAGTTTTCGTCGAAGGTCTTGTGACAACTGTCTTTTCGAATAAAATCGCATTATGGTCGTAGTGGATCCCTGAGTCTAATATTCGATTTTTGATGATTCTCCAGTTCCTAACCAGTGTTAATACCTATTTTCTAAAAAGAGCGTCAGTTAGAAACCCTAATTCCAGAACCTCTCTGAGTCACACTGTTTTTTTTATATATAAATCAAAGGGGGGATATCCCAAAAGAAAAGATTTATGGGGACCCACTTTCCCCTTCGACTCCCTATTCCATTCCAATATGACATCATTGGAATCGAAGGTGAAAATTTCCGTTAACTTTTCCAAATTGGATTTTTTTGTTGTTGTAGATTTTAGCAAATCACATGGGGGTGGTACATGGGGTGTTATCACCAAAACCCCCTTTTATTTTTATTTTAATCGTTCCTCGGATGATTTCACGGTAGAAAGGGAAGTGCCCACTTCAAATGTTTGTGCTGTGGTCGATATCCCTCTGTTGTTAGACCGGAAAGTGGCCATTATGCCCCCCAACACTTTGAGGGATTGGCTTTTGTGTGGCGAGTGCTCGAATTCCAAAAGGTATTACCGAGGCGTGGCAATCTATGGTCATCTTTTGAAATTCGGTTTCAGGGGGTGATAAAAGTCCCCCCCCCCCACCTACATTACATTTGAGCCCACTTTTATGATACAATTTATTAATGGATGCATTCAGGTCATAAGAACGCTATTTTTTTTTCGTTCGTGGTGTTTCCTTTTCATGAAATTCTGATATTGGATAAAACAAATATTAATGGAATCAAGAACTTTTAGAATACAATAAATATCAGTCGGTGGTGCGATTAGTTAAGGAGATACAAATACAAAATTTGTCGAACAACAGGCCAAAGGCCCAGCAAAGTTAGTAAAATATATATATGATTTCAATACAAACAAGCAAAAGATAAAAAATTGATGAGAAGGTCAGTAGAGATCTCCTTTCTTCACTTTTTATTTTCTTGTGTATTTATGTATAATTTCAAAATATATATATAATTCCTTACCAGTTTAAAATAGCTATCGAGATTCTTAAAATCTTCCACTCTCTTTGAATACAAAAAGTATTCTGGTAAAGCATTCCAGTCATTGACGACCCTATTGTAAAAATGTTTTCTTACCTCCTTTCTAAAACATGATTTATTCAATTTCTGGCCATGTTCTCTGGTCAGGCTATTTAAGGTAAAACCTAAGCCCTCCATGTTTTATAAACTTCAATAAATAAATTAAATCACCTGTTTTTCTCTAACTGAATTAAATTGTTAAATTGTGAGAAGCAAAATGAACACATGATCAAGAAAATATTTTTTAATAACAAAATCACTAATTCAAAAAATATATCGCATTAAAAAAATATTTTACCCATTATAGTAAATGTTTGATGCCCATATTTTTCATACTACTCTATCATTAACATTACTTCCTTTTTCATATATTAAAATACCAATTTCTACACATTACCTTGTCCTAAATACCAAAATTTAGCTTATATTTTCAAACGAAAAATGAGCTTGAAATTATGTGATCAAATCATCCACACTAATAAGGCTCCTACAACTTAATCAATTATAACTTATTCAACTATATTATTTCCTCCGCAATATTACGCTCAAAATTGTAGCCACGCACTGTTCCAAATCTATTGTAATGAATGAAGTACACAGCTTTTGACAATCATTGCGACTAATTCCGAAAGTTATTGACTCTGTACTGTTAGTAGTGAACTCCAAATAAATATTGAAACTCTAAACAATGCTGCAATTGCCTGTTTTCTGGTTATCGCATGGAGCGCCTTCAGCTCAATTTACCTAAGTACAGGCCGCGCTAAATTATATCAATACCACCCGGTACGTCTTCGGAATGTTAAATAACCCAGAAATTGAGTGTTGTATGTTAGAGATGTAGATTAGGTACGATCTAATATAAACTGGCATGTTTAATAAATAGTTTGGGGCCTAAGAATGTAAACTATTATGAGAAAATAACATTGTAAAATACTTCTTTGGTAACAATATATACCTTTAATATAAACTGGCATGTTTAATGAATAGTTTGGGGCCTAAGAATGTAAAATATTATGCGAAAATAACATTGTAAAATACTTCTTTGGTAATGTGCTTTAGGAAGTATATATAAGTACACTCCTTGTCAACCTAAGTTGGGTAAATCAAAATATGCTATGGAGAAGATCCTTCTGCGGATGTAAAGTGTTCTATAAATAATTTGCGAATCCATCCAGAAAACATGTTTAAAACATTAATTTCGTTTAAAATCTAACAGATTAAAATAATATTTTAGAAAATTTGGCAATTTCATTGGAATGAAAAGTGTATTTTGGTTAAATTGTATATCGCGTTTTTCCTTCTGCCTTTTTACTTTTTGTTTTTACCCAAGTTCGGTTGGCACGAAGTGTAGGAACAAAATATAAGATAGATGAGCGCTCAAGTACTGAATGTTGGGCAAATTAAGCAATGCAAAAAAAACGAATTATGAATTTAACATTTTTATTCAGCAAGGAAAAAGTTATTGGTATTCTCAAATGTTTCTTTAACTTGTAAAAAAAAACGTATATTAATTATTCCTTAACATATTACACTATAACATTGAGCACATTTTTATCTCTTTGCTATCTTTAGCCTTTTGCAATATCATTTTGTCATTATATTTGTATATTTAAAGTATTGTTTCTTCACTAAGCAGTAGCGTTGTGTTAGCAGATTCCTATAAGAACACTTAAAATTGTAAGAAGTTAAAAATGAATATCTCTTAAGTATTTTTTACACAAATATTTATTTTGAAAAAATGTTTTATTCTTTGGCATTTTAGATTTAATCTCTTACAGATTACATTTTTTACCTGTATTTTGTTTCGCTTCAACGCAAGAATTTTATTTCATTTAATTTATGAGTTCCCAACGACTAAAACCCAAAAACGTTGTTTACAGAACTAACAAAAATACTTTCTCTTTCAAGTATATAACTCTCACATATTTTTATTATTTGGTGGACTACAGACTGAACACCACAAACTTAATTCTTTTTCTGTTCCGTTCGACGTTGCTTACTTTTATTCTTTGTGAATACCTGGTACGATGCTCGTATTTACTCACTCTTTCTGAAGTAAACAGCTAAAACTGTCATGACTTAGAACAAAACGAAAAAAATTCTCCGTTATGTTACATGCACGCAATCCTTTCACTATTAAAATGTGAAAGAAATATCTTCACGGTGCTCTTTAATAGGTTTAGCTGTTATCTACATGATTTGGGACAGCTGTGTTCCTTCTACATAGATATTTTTGGTATTTTATTATTGTTTTTGTACACTTAATTTTTAGTAATACTTTTTTTAGTTCTTTCAACTACCTACTATGAAGTATAAGGTATTGAAGGGGCTGGGCAGCTCAGTCGGTTAAGCACTCGCTTAGCATGCGGAATGACCCAGGTTCTGGTCCGGGCATCGCCAAAATAGCTGCCGACCTATAAACGGCCCGTGCAGCCAAAAATGTCCGACGAATAATACCCCGTGTAAGGGAGTGCACGTTAAATATCCTTCAAAGTCCCAACGTCGCGTACGATGTCGCCCTTAACGGTTGCGTTGGGTGCCTATTCAGGTGTTGGACCTGACAGTGGTTCTAAAATACGACGCCAGCCGCCAATAGCCCTCGTGTAGCTCTAGTGCGATGATAATTCAAACTTAACTACAAGGTATTGAAAGTATCAGTTCACTAAACTATCTTAAAATGCGCATTAATTTATTACTTCATAATTAAAAGTCGGTAGTTACGTCACGACATTGCCTCCTTTTCCACCAACAAATTATTCTCTCTACTCAGTTTGAATCGTCCATTGCAATTATTCATTGAAAGCTGTAATATTCTAGCCACGCAGTTTTATGAGTTCTACGTGTAAACCTTTACCACAGTTAGTTTTTACAAAATATATATTGATTAGTCGCCTCCTGATGTTATTTTTTTAACATTGAAACAGGCGTTAATTTCAACTATTCCCAAATAAGTGCACATATAGTAAAATTTGCTGGTTATTCTTCAAACATCCCATCCTCGCCTTTTTTTAAACAAAAAATAAGATTTCAATTGGATTCTCTATGCTCCGTATTTGGCTAACAAGTAAACTATAAAAAATATATATCTGAATCTTCGAGCTGTCTCATACGTGTGCATGTAAAATAAATAGTAATAATAAACGGGAATTTCAGAGTGATAACGGCTAAAGCTCGCGGGAGACTTGGCTCTTTTTCATTCTGTAACACTCTTACATAAAAACACATAAAAAATATTCGAAAATGCCAAACTTTTCAGAACCAAACTGGCCTAAACCAGAGACTACCCTAGTTTTTTGTAGCTAAATAACACCCGAAAAAAGCTCCTCCGCGCTGTTCTGTATGCAACGGGTTACATTTCGGGATAGCCGGATTTTTCCAGTTTTCTTTTCCAGGCACGCGTCCGTGGGAAACGTGGATCAAAGGGTTTAGTTTAGGCTGCCGTGATAAGGTAAACTGCAGTAATCGCCACAATGAGTTGCACCATTTTTGCTCCAAAATAAAAAAGTTCCAGTATGTTTTCTTACCGGTTAAAGTAATTGAGTGCTAGCAACAAAGGTCCAAGTCACTATGGAAGATACTGCAGTTTACCTTATCACGGCGGCGGTAGGCTCGTATCGACCAGGGCATATATATAAAAAAAACAGGGTAAGGTCCTTATCATTCGTGAGCGATAAATGCCCTCTGGAATAAGCTTTTTTTTAAACATTATATTCCTTTTTCTATCTCAATGGAAGGTCTTTTTGTTGAGGTGGTTTACTTTATTTTTCGCCTCCGTGGAGGAGTCTAATAAAGTTAAGACGATTCGGGAGGGAAATTCTCAATGTCTTTCTGATGTAGGGTCAAGTGGGGTAAGTGTGATAGGGTTTCTGCATTTTTCATTAAGAAAATTCGTTCTCTGCTTCAAGTAAATTCCAAATCCTAAAATTGGTAGTGAATTATTATAAGAAACATACATATGTAGAAAAAAAATTATATGTTTGAATTCCAATTTTAAGTGTACAAAATTTGCATTTTAAAACCATTGCTGTTTTATCACACTTACCCCACATAGGAAAACCCACATAAAAAGAAGACAGTTGCACTTAATTCAAAAGCTCAAAACTTTCTTTAAACAAAAAATAAGGTCAATATTTCTTTTTAGTTTAATTATAAGTGGTCTAATGTTATATATTGCAAACTTTCAGATTTTTAGAATGATTTCCAAAGTTACAAGAGCTGTTTATCACACTTACCCCCAATCACACTTACCCCACTTGACCCTATATGGATCTTATTTTTTGGGTGGGGGGGGGGAAGGGTTTATGCAGCGGGAGATGAAATGGAGGATGGTGCTGGTTTACTAATGTGTTGGAGGGGAATTTAATTTGAATTTATTATGGTGTTTATTCTTATATATTGAAATGTTCTTCTATTCTAGAGGCATATTTCGGCGTCTTTGAAGGATTTTAAGTTGATTTGAACACAAAGACTTAATCTTGTTTATGATAATAATGAGTTTGTTAATGTAGCTGGTTTTAACGCGTAAAATTAAGTTAATTTGTCAGAATAGTAGCTTATAAACCTATTATACAATTTAAAAAATCCATTAGTTACCACTAAGTTAGTTATTATAACTCATTTTAAAAATTCAGTTTTTGGATATGGTGGGTGTTAATGTTTTGTAAAAGGTAGCTTAAAATTGGGTAAATTGAGTAATTTTTTTTAGATGAGGGAAACTAATTTTCAGCTTTAACTAAAATTTATAATTAGAACAATCTTTAAATTCCATTTCAAAAAGATTTAATATTCTGTAATTTTAATACATTTATTCATACAACGCAGTATATCATATTTTTAAACTGCATCAATGATTTTTTTTTTAATTTGGATTGATTGAACTGATTTTTATCAGTCACAATTCAATCAAATATTGTATTTAGTTTGGTGTTAGTTCTTAATTTTCTTTTTTATATTTAATTTGCAATCTTTACTCCTGCAGATCCTTAAATATCTTTCTCGAATAGATATTTTACTCTCATAGAATCCTAGGTCTGAAACCTGTCAAGCATATAAGCTATTCACCAAACACAAATATTATTATTTTTAAAATTATTAGTAATTAATGTGTTAATTAAACAACAATTTTTAGCCTCTGGGTCAATTTGTATTGGCATAGTGATATTCTGATTTGATGAACAATAAACACTTAAATTAAAATATAAGGTGACATATTTACACTACCAAATATTTACAAATACTAGTATATAGATATATTGTCAAAGGAAAATTAAAGTGTGTTCCAAGTTCAATATTTAATTTAACTCCATAGAAAATGCAAGAAATAGTGATTATCGATATCAAATCATTCTCAGTTTAATTTTATCCATATTTTATATAAAATGTTTTTGGTAAATGCATTTATATTTTCTGTTAAAACATTTTTGTAACATTTTCATTTTCCCAATCTTTCGGTAAACCCATCAATTTGTTCAAAGCCAGGTATGCTCCACCACTGATCCCTATCATAAAATATTTCTACCACTTAATAACAAACACGAATACAGAAACGCCGAAACCACTTGAACCAAAAATAAATTCAAATATGTTGTATCTTCTCGACTGCAATCCACTTCAGAAGGAAATATTGCAACTAATTGGGTTGCATTTTATCTGAAAGGTACTAAATACAGAAACTCAATTTCATAAAACCTTCTTCACTGTTAGAATATATTGCTAGGTTTAACCAAAAAAAAGTTCCTGATTGCTGCTGTGGATGTACACTGAAAGGTTTCATCACATTTTTGGAATTCGGTTGAAACATTTTAAAGAATTTGGTTTCCGAAATCCGAAAAAAATGTAAAACTTTTCACCATTCAGCCATTGCAGTTAAAATTATTTATATTTTTAGTAAAACCAAATACAAAATTTTTGACAGTGTTTCAGTTTAATTGAAAAATTATAAATGAGTTGCTCACTTGTGAATGTATGAATTCTTAAAAACAGAAATTAAAGTCCAATTTTCGTATTTTAAATAACTCAGTCAAATATTACATTTACAAAATTCATTTTGAGTTCAAAACCATACAATTGTATATAATAAAACATAGGTAAGAACAAATATAATGGAATATGCAAAAATCTATAATGGACCATGTATTTTGCAAAAATAATGGAGTTTTGTGTCAAAACTAATTATTTTTGCACCTAGAAAGTAGAAATGTTTGTCAAAAATACGATTTTCAAGTTAATGTAACTTAAAGAAATTTGTTGGAAAATGAATCGTAATATTTGATCTTTTTCAAAGCAATTTTTATATGCAAAACAAAACTGCTAAAGGCACTTAAATTTTTAACTCGTATTTTTCATTTTTCAAACCAATTTTATTTGTTAAAATGCGTTTGTTTTGTATTTTTTTATTGTAACAAATTTTTTTTTAGTCATTTAATCTTCCTTTTTTTTTATGTAAAGTCCTTTTACGTATAAGCAAATAGACTTAAGTGCAATTTTTTTTCAAAACTGATAACAAATTTAAAATTTTAGCAAGAAAATTTAATGTTTTTAAAGTATTTCAAACTATATCAGTGTAACAGGTGATTATAAATGAGGCATACATATCCAAAAATTTAAAATTTAATAGAATGAATTTTATAATTTTTTAAAAATCTATGCGAGTTGGCTATAAACTTTGACACAATCCGGTGATAGGTATGCACTTTCCTATACCTCTCTGGAAACACCAGATATTTTAGTTTTCGTAGTGTGCTGCAAGGGAAACGAACGATCTAGTGAAACGAACTATTTCAACCAATATCTTATCTGTCAATATATGTAACTTGTTCTGTTACATGCAAATTTGGATTTATTACAAGCGTGCACCGCCTATGTGTCGGCAATCTCGTTCACTAAGCTTACCTATAGCACTGTACTCTAAGCATAGTGGAAGTTTTACTTTTAAGTTGTTTTTTAAAAATATATACAATTGTTCCCGTTTATTACTAGTCTCTATTTAAAATGCACATCACCTTCTACAAAAATAACCTTCTGATCGTGATTCAAGTAGAGTACTGATCGGTAGCCATCAGTATTTCTGCAGTAGCAAATACCTCTTATTTTTTTAAATCTCACATGGTTCTTTTCTGACAAAGCTCGATATAATTCACTTTCAATAAAGGCGAAATCCGGAAAACAATTTTCGCTAAAGGAAATTCATTTTCTTTCCATCTTCGTTACCGGGGCCCTCTGCATATTTAATGAGGACCTCTTTTTTGGAGAGGGTCGCAAACCCCATCTTCTTTTATTAACAATTCATGCACTTCATTACGCTATCGTTCGCTACTCGTAAACAATCCCTAGAGAGGACGCGTATTCTCGTTTGGTCAATTTCGAATATTAAATTTGCATGGTGAGATTTATTCCACTGTGTAATTAATTTCACTCGAAGTGGTATTTCCGCGTCATTTTGTAAGTACTTGTAAGGTTGGTGTTATAGAGAGAGACCTGGAGGATTCGGGATGTTATGGTTTCAAATTTTAGGTATTGCATGTGGAACTTTGTTATTTATTATTGGATGGGTAGTAACTTGTTGTATTCATTAATATATCATTATATTCAACAGAATATTGGGTTTGTGTTAAGCACTAAAAAATTCTGTAATACCCATCATAACATAGTATACAAACTTACAGTACAATACAAGATAGTTTACCAATATATTATACCAGTACATAATATAGTAGTATACCAATATAATACTATACAGTATACCCAAGTTTTAAAATGTAGTATGCTATAGTACACTCTAGTATAGTACAATCTAGTGTAACATAAACTAAAAAAAATCATTCATAAGTAAATACTCGTTAAAAAATAGAATGTATCGTACATGATCAGAGAATATACATTTTTAAAATATGTTAAATTTTGACAACAATATGTGCCAAATAAAGTAAAGAACTGAAATTCTCATCAACATAATTATGAGCTATACACCGACGATACAATCATTATCTTAAAAAATTAGTTATAACTTATTAAATTGATCTTTTTGACTGCAGCCTAATAAATGTAAATTACCAATTTTCACGTTTGTGCCAATGAAGTAAACTTTTTTTCTTAAAAATATGCGTTCTCCTAAAATATGAAAAAAAAATAAAATCGTAATATTTAATATTATCTTTACGAGTGACGTACAAAATCAGATTCTGAATTCAAATGTTAATGGAATTCATAACTGTTAAATTATGATTATCTGGATTCTAAGTCGAAAGTTTGTTATAACTTAACATCACTTTTGTAGAATTATCACACAATAAACTCTTATAGGCTTAAAAAATTAATACATATTCAAATAATTAGTTCCATTTTGAATCACTTAGTAAGAAATAAAACGGTGTAGTATATGATGTCTTCAGGTATTCTAGTACTCATTGTAGGGAATGCAATTTTAATGATAGAGCTGGCCTTTAAAGCAGTAATTAAACTCTGAAATGGGGTGCATACTTAAATGTAACTATGCAATGGTGTAGGTCCATTATCTATTAATTACTTAATTAAACTCTGAAACTTAATATTATTAAATTTGTTAGTGTTTTCAAACAAATTGAACATTTGCTTGTCCAAATGTTCTGAAAGACTTTTAAAATGCTAATTAAAGTTTAAAACTAATGCAAATAAAACTTGTATTTGGAACCAAGATATGTTGTTTGTTAATCAGCTTTTAACTTTAAATTACACAACTGTTAAAAGGAATTGGGTGTTGTTAAAAGTTCATATTTCAGAAGTATGCAAGTAACTGGAAGAAAACCTTTAAAAAATATTACTGCTGGATTGCACTGTGAAACTGTACTTCGTAACTTCCATCCATGAAAAAGTCTACACTCTCACAAATAACACTTTCATTTTTGATGATTCATGATTCATCATGCCTCATTTCGTTAATTTTGAGGATTGTTTCGTCAACCTATCTCGTGACCTTTGAGTAAACGCGAATCCTCACTTTTACGATCGTGATTTGACGATTCTGTATCTTGATTTTGAGGAAACTGAATCTCATTGTTGTACTCACATGCTCAAAAATGACGAAATATTTCTTTCGATAAGACGACATTCAAATCCTCATAAAAATGACGATTCAAATTTCCTCACGTTGAGGAAAAGAAAACTCGGAGCATTTGCCAGTAATGGAATCGTCAAAATTAAGGAAAATTTCGTCGTTTTTGAGCATTCATTTTTGAGTGTAGCTCGTTATGACTTCACATAGTAACGTAATAGTCCAAAGTTACGCCTAGTTTGTGTTGTAATGTTACTTCGTAAATATAGGGTACCTTTACACCTGAAACCAGAAGTAGCACTTGCTTTTACCGATTTCTGAATAAACCTCTAATTTGTGAATAGCATATGAAGATCTTAGTGGAAAGGGTGCTAAGTGAGACTTTTGAAGAAATTGAGATGTTTGTGTTGATCATACCACCAACTTCTTTAACGATAAGTTTCGACAGTACCGTTTTCAACAGATCTGAGCGCATATGAAAAACTGTAAAGCTCGTTGTCAAATTTTTGTCGCTCGGCACGTTCTTACACAAAGCTCTTAATTTTTTTCATAAATGACATTATTTCATGAAACTAGCTATTACTACTCCTCTATTAACATTACACCATTAAGCTGTAGTAATAATGCAGTAAGTACAACGATAACGAGTCACAATTAGTTATTTTTATTATGATAGTCATACGACTTTTATCGAATGGTTCGTTTGAAGGCTAAATTTTTGAAAACAAGTATTTTAAAAGTATATTTGAATAATTATGAAGAGATAATGCATATTTCGAATAAATAGTTTGTAGACCATTTCACATTACTTTTAACGGGTTTATGAATATGGCCCTAATATTTCTTTTTTTAATTATGACGTAACATTTGAATAGTTTAATTTTCTCCTTTTTATCAGTAGAATGGTAACGAGATGTGATAACATTATTTATTCAACTATATAAAAATACTAATATAATTCTCTTAACTTTAAAGAGCTTTTGGATTATTTCCTTAACTTTATAAATTTATTCAGAATACTCCTGGCCTTTATAACGTTATTATGAATATTTCCTTGATTTTATAATGGTATTCTTATTTTTCTAATTGCTAAATCTATGGGAAATTACCATTTCTGTAGTGTAAGTCACATGCGTTAAAATGTGATTATCACTAAAATGCTTAACATTAAATGAAAAAAGTATGAAGAATAGTTGATTCTTACTTACAGCAACTAAATATTGTAACTTTTTTTTATTTGATTTTATTTTATTTTTAAAACATGGGTTATTTTTCAACTTGTGACTTACGCAAGACTTTAGGAGCAAGATTGTACTGGAATTTAGAACTTTCTAGCTGCCACCATTATTTAGAGCGTTTATTCACCACTGTTGCTGTGTATCAAAGCTATGATTTCACTACAAAATTCTTGCATTCACGTTCTAAATAACGTTGGCATCTAGAAAGTTCCAGGACTCCGGTGCAATCTTGCGCCAAAATTTTTAAGTGTACAAAAATCTTCAGTTACATGGAATTGTTTGATGCCTATGATATGTTTTCAAATAATTTATTTAAAAAAAAACTGGTGAATGTATAGGACCCTCTAAAAAAGCACTTAGTCGGGAATTCAAATACATATCTCCCAACAATGACAATGGAAAGCGGAATATTGCGTTTCATTATTGTCCACCATCTTCCCCCTTTAAAATGGTTTTCCTTTGTGACCGGAATGGCTCACTTTTTTGGACACTCACATTTCACTCACTAATGGCGAATTTATGCGCGAGGTAAAAATACAAAAAATAACAACAGAAGGTGCCCCCTCTTTATGTATGAAAAACTAAAGTAACAATAACAATAAAACCCCATTTTTCTTCCTCTGTAGAAATCCCTTTAACTGGGGGAGGGGAAGTTTTTGAAATCGCTATTTTGGTTTGAAAGAAGTGGAACTGATTGTTTTTGCTGTATGTAGTTTTGTGAATGTACTGTTTAGTTATTGTTTCAAACTCTGACAATGTCAGATTTTTTTTTGTTTTCTAGAAAAGTTTGTAAATTTTTTGAGATACATTAAAATAATAAAAAAAAATTCATTTCTACTAGGAACTGTAATCATTCGATTTTGGGCCAATTTTGCAGAAAATTTGACACAGTATCTCCGTGTCAACTTGCTAAGGATTCGATTCCCAATGTCTGAGATGTTCTTTGTTAGTTTGGAATCTCTTTTAAACAGTAGATTTGGTCTTATTACACTGTTAAAAATGGGTTTTAAAATTTAGGAATATTTTCGTTTTTGAAAATTAGTATTAAAAATATATATTTCCAAAGTAGGCTTGAACCCATTATGTGAAGATTCACGCTGAGCCTAGCTCAATGCGTAATTCATCTGTACTCTTATAGTCAATAGTGAGAGTAGTTGAAATTGTGGAAGTTTAAGATGTATGATCGTAAATGTGATGTTTCAAGGTATTCGATTTTGAGAATATTTTTCTCACAATAAAATGATAACAACAATATTTATTCTTGCTTGTGCTCAAATTTGAGATTTCAATTCATTTATTTTCAAGAATCTTGTTCAAAAATAAAACGAGAACAAGGAATCGTTTTCAGGGATCGTTTCCAAGAGCTTCTTTTTCAACAGTCTAACCCTCGTTTACAAAAGACGAACCATACTCATCGCAAACAATCCATCTGTCCAAAAAATTTGGGCGAAAGATTGCACCTTAATCCCTAGAACTTCCAGCTTCTCCACTATATGGAGCGTGACCATGTGGCTAACCATAGCTTTGATGTACCTCCGAAATTTGGAATTAGCTTTTCAAATAGTGGTGGCGGCTAGAAAACTCCAGGATTCCAGTGCAAAACTTTTAACCCTCTAATGCATGAATTTTTATTTTCATCCCAAAAATATATATATGTATCTTTAATACTCACACATTATGGGAAAAATACTAAAAAAAAATTAACTGCATTAGAATTTAAATAATTTCAATTTTTAAAAAAATTTCCATATGACAAAAACCAACTGCAAAATTCCAATTTTGATAATAATGACTAGAAAACTACTAAAATTATTTCAAATAACCCTTTTTAACTATGATTAATTTTTCAGAACAATTTATTAGTATTTAGTACTAATATTATTATTCTTCGAATACTGCCAAAACCGTAATTTCACAAAAGTTAATAACCTCACTCTTCAATTTTGAATACACTTTTACTACTGTCATCTATGAGGATTATTAGTAACTAAAACTTTAAAATGAAATGTAATAGATGAAAAAAACACAGATTTGTCTAGGAGAAGCTCTAATTTAATAGAATAAAGTGGATTATGTTACTTGTTACCAAACGGTAACAGCATGCTTTAGAGGGTTAACAGTGCAGTTGTCAGTAGCAACTTCATCAAACCAAAATAAAATGGTCGGAGGAGCTGCGGAAATCTCGTCTGGAGAATAATAATCATATCAGCCGCGGACTTTTTAAAACCCTTGTCGCGACGATTGGGTGGGCCTTTAACAATGGGGGGTGCTCTTAGCCACAGAGAATCCATTTCTGAAGCAGCGAGTGCCCTGCATTACCTAGGTTATTGGATCATTTTTCTTCACATCCATCAGAATTTTAGGGAGAGGGTCACAGATTCAACTTAAATTTTAGGTTTTTTTAGGAAACTGATGGTGGTTGGTCTCGTTTTTTTCCTTGCGTGACATGATATGTATTTTGTTCTTATTTCAAGTTAAATTTATTTTCATGAATATGTATTTTACAAAGTGAATTTTACAAGTAGGTCCACATGGAAAGAGCTCACCAATAAAATCCATATCATTAAGAAACAATTTCATCTCAATTATTAATACTTCTTCTCCCTTTATAACATGTTCCGAGTGCTTCATCGAGGAAGTTTTTAACTTAAAAGAACTTATACAATTAAATATCATTTATTTTTTTGGTTTCATGATATTGCTTGTGACAATACTATCTCGAACTTTAGTTTTTATTTTGTAATTAACTAAACATATTTTAATTAACTAAACATACTCGATTTAAACAATTAACTAAATAAACTATACATTCGGAAACGAACAGGTATTTTAGAGCTTTTTTAGCCATTCCTTTCTGAAATTATCTTTATCTGAGAAGTGGTTCTTCATAAATACACTCTAAAAATTAAACATCAAAATTGTCATCACAATCATTAGCAATTTATTTTTTTTCTTAATTGACGAAGTAAATTAATTTTTCATATGGAACAAAAATATTTATTAAAGAACAATAGATAATGAGTTAATAAAAAAGGATTTAATCACAAAACAAAACAAAAAATAGAAAGTTAAGAAACATCTTAATGCAATTTTTTATACTAGAAAACTATCTGTACCGTTTACAAGTGTTATGGCGCATCACAAATAATAACACGCAAAATATAACAATTGATTATTTCTTAGACTTCCTTCTAATATATACTTTTCCCAATTTTTTCATGAGATTCGCCTTTTTTTCCCTAATGGATTTCGAGAGATCAGTTTTCTCTTCGTGCGCATTTCCTGACCCGGGACTTGAAGCATAACTGCCTAATAGAATGAAATGTGCTGCGAGTGTGCTATAGCACTCATATAAAGGTCTCCAAAAGTGCATTCTGGATGCATAAAAGGAATAAATAATTGCAAGGGTTGGATAAAGAGATTGCGAAAGTGCTGGGAGTTTAATCCAATGAATTGATCGTTTAATGTCACCTACTTTAAGTGAGAAAATACTCTTAAGGTTTTTAGCGTAGAAATCTTTTCGGATTTGATGTTATTTGAAAATAGTATGGAGCTATACATTAATGTGTTAACTTAATGTTCTATTTAATGGTCTAAATTATGAAATTATTCAAATTTAGTTCGTTACTGAAGTGATTATTTAATTTGAGAGTAAACGAATCTTCATCAAATATTTTCACCAATGTTATTTGAAAATAGTTGGCACTATTCATTACTGGGTTAACTTCATATACTATTTAAATGTCTAAATTATGAAATTATTTAAATTTAGTTCGTTACTGAAGTGGATATTTAACTTGAGAGTGAAGGAATCTTCATCAAATATTTTCACCAATGTTATTTGAAAATAGTTTGGAACTATATATTTATGTGTTAGCTTCATGTACTATTTAATTATCTAAATTAGGAAAATATTCAAATTTAGTTCGTTACTGAAGTGAATATTTAATTTGAGAGTGAATGAATCTTTATCACCATATATTTTCACCAATAATAACAATTTACAACTATCCATCATTGGGTTAACTTCATATACTAATAAAAGATATAAATTATGTAATTATTCAATTTTATTTCATTACTATAGTTGTTTTTTATTTACAAAATAATAAACTGCAATTATTTAAATTTAAAATAGAACATAAGAATTCTGTTATTTTTTTCACGTTTTAATAGTGAAAGGATTGCATGTACGTAACATAATGGAAAACATTTTCAGTTTTGTTCAAAAACATGACAATTTTAGCTGTTTACTTTAGAAAGTGAGTAAATAAGAATATCGTGCCAGGTATTTCTAAAATAATAAAAATAAACAACGACAAACAAACAGAAAAATATTTAAAATATGCGGTGTTTAGTCAGTAGTCATAAATAATAAAAAGCTGTAAAAGTTGTATATCTTTGAAAAGAATATATTTGTTAGTTTACAGTGATTTGGCTTGGAGTTGTTGGAAAATATTTGAGGATTTAAATTATTTTCATTTCTGTAGTAAATATTTTCTTATTTAACCGAATTATCATTATATGAATTTAAATACGAACGAATCTTTATCAAATATGTAGGGTCATTAAAAATGTAGTGTCAATTCCTAAAATGTGTTCATTTAAATTCTTATTTGCATAATTAATAAAGTTATACACCGGTAATAAGTACAAATATGTATCCTATAATTTAATTATTTTCTACAGTCTCTTAACTATACTATAGAAAATGTAACGGTAATTAAATAAAAATATTTAATTTCATCTAAATTAATATATTCTATTAACAAACTCAATGACTGTGTATAAATACAAGTAGTCTCCTTTAACTGACAAAATATAATTTACTTTGAAGCTATTAGTTTTAAAATAAACAACTCCTTTCCACTAAACCCGCAAGAGAGCTTTTACCAAGCAATAATTGCTCTTCAAATAACTCGCGGTTCATAGGTATAGAACTGACATTATCCCATCATCAATCGAAAACAGCGTAAAATAGATTCGATTTTTATCTTTTCGGTAGTATTGGAAAACTAGTACCGAAAATATAGATCCGTGGAAAATTCTTACCATAAATCGATGCGAATGGCTGATATGAAATAAATACGAAATGATCCTGCTTTGAAACCCCTTAGTTAAATTGAAAGCCCATTTTGAGTTGAAAACATCATCAATAAAGTCCTCGGAACCTGTTGTTAAAGGGGCCGAAGCAATTAATTATAACCGGGATGACATATTTTTCTTAATAATATGGATTTTGTTATTGAGCCCTTTCAAATACTTATTTGGCCAAAGTATAGAGAGACAAATGAGTTTCTTTATGGAATGTTGCTTGGATATTTTATGAAACATTTCATTTGAAGACAAGATTTTGCTAAAAGGTTACTTCGGTTGGGCTGCTGAGATTTTTCTGATCTTCTTTTTGATTTTTAGTTAAATTATAGATCGTTGTTAAGTAAGATGCAATTTTCGATGGGGTTTTTATAGTTGCTGTCTCGGGTATGACGGTTATCATACAAATAATTACTGACGACTTTATTTAGTCTTTTACGTTAATTTTTTTTTACCAAGCAAGAGTATTTTAGTAAGCAATGATAAAAAAAATTTATAATTGTTTTTAAAAAGCTCGATATTTTTTAATTGAAAGTTTAAAAAAAAAATTCAAAATGCAAAAATTTCACAGTTATGTGAATTTTCCTTTTATTACAATTTTAAGTGAACAAAATCTGATTTAATTATACTATCATTTGATTTGATTAAAAAGTACGAATTTGCCTGAAGGCAAAACACCTATGGTATTTTGTAAGATGTTTTTTCTCGTATGTCCCACATAGTTATTTTTAGTAATTTGAACTGTAATTCACAATTATTTTTAAATATTATATTTTCAAGCAAAATTTCAAATTTATTTATTTCATTTTATCAATAACAAACATTTATCTTATCTGATCCCAACTTATCACTACAAACCTTTTATCCACAAATAAGTTACATTCCGAGGTTCCATTTCCGCTTTTCATATCTTAAGACCCAATCAAAGTCTTTTCGCAAACTCGATTTCGGAATCCCCCCGCCTACTTCGCAAACTGCTTTAAAGGGGGCGGATCGTTCACTTATTGAAGTCGATTGTTATTTGGGCAATCGGAAATGAAAAGAGCCACTCGCCATAGTCCACTTCCGAACAGCGGCTAATCGCAGCATTGGTTGGACACACATTTAACCGATAATTTTGTCAAAAGCCATTTTACTACTAAGGCTATCGCTAGAAATAAAACAATTTTAATATGATAATTTTAATAAATAATTCAATAAAAATATTTTAGCAAAAGAAAAATTTCATGGCCTTTTTGGTTAAACCGAATTTCGGATAACCGGGATTCGGATAAATGGGACTCTACTGTAGATATCAATCACTTAAGTCAGACAATGCAAGGCGGAGTTGTTTTATTATTTTCCACCGTATCGTCCAACATAAAGTTTTACTTTGTAACTAAAATGGCTAACTTTTTGTTACAAACGTATAAAAGTGTAAAGTAAGATGCAGTGTACCAATTATTTTTGACCGTATTAATTGAGAAAAATGTACAGATGACCAAAATACCATACATCTCTTTGCCATGTGACCCGATAGTGGTGTTTAAAAGTTTGTGCCTGGTTTCACCAAAAAAAAAACGGTTCTTAGTAGCTGCAACGGCTGTGTTTTAAAACGTTTCACTCTTTTTTCGGTTTTTGGTCGAACATTTTTTTCAGATTTCGGATACCAAAACCTCAAAGATGGTTCAACCGAATTACGAAAATATGATAAAACATTTTACCACTCTTCCGTTGCAACTACAGAGAATCAATTTTTAGTGAAAACTTGCATAAATTTTTAACAATGAAGTAAATAGTTCGTTCATACAATTATGGTTTACGGTAAATATGTCTTTTGCCCAAAGGTTAAGTTGGATGGCAGCCCATCTAACCTAACCTAACCTAACCTATCCTTGGAAGTCTATTTCGTCGCATAAGTTTACATTAAGGCGTCTATTTGTTCATAAAATATTTATAAAACCTTGGAATAAGCAATGGAACATTTTACTAAACATTTTGCTTACATTACAAGTTAACCAAAAAATTGTGCTTCAGTGCTAATTAAGGGTTCCCCGGCTAACGATGATCGGAAATGCTTTTTTCAAATGACCTGGTTGAACCCTGTTTTAAGTACTATCAAGGTTGTCACTACCTTCTGCCTTGTAGAGCTACTTTTCTAGTGCCTTTTCTTACAACCGTACCAAACTATAACCACCTTAGTCCACTTCGGAATCGCGGCTAATTTCGGGTCGATCGCTTTTCTAGATGGCGGCAGAAGCCCTTTTCGATTAGCATCGGGACTGGCCATTACGGCCCTTTCGAGTGGCCATCACTCGTGGGCATGGAGGCGAGTTTGGCAGGGTGGAGGTCTTTTGGCCGTTCTTTGATGTAAATTAGAAGCGAGGGTGAAGGCACATAGTAGCCTTGCTGCCTTGTATGTTTCATGAGTTGGTTCTTCGTAATAATGCGATAGTTACATAGTGAATTTTATTTACTTAGTGCTAGATTTGCGAAGTTGTGTAAAGTTTGCGAAAGCATATAAAGGGTCTTGTTGCAAAACTAGTGTAGGGGCTTCGATAACCCATTGTCTGCCAAAAGGTTCCTCAAGGCGGAGATGAGTTATCTCGGCTTATATACTACCATTAACGTTGTAATCTGGAATAGTGGTAGGAACATGGGCGGTAAATCAGCGCCACATAGTTGTTGATGGAATATTGAGGTTGAGTGTGGGGTAACAGCCACTCTAGCATCTCCAAAGTATGACTAAGATATAGGGTCCAGCCCTTTCATTGACGACCTCGTCTAATTAAATTTACCATCACCTAATATCACCTTTGAAAGGACTGGATCCTTTATTTACAACTTGAAGAGTGTGAGTTTTGCATTCACGCAGTTCACATAGTAGAATTTAGTTTTTAAGAATGTATCGAGGGGGCTGGGGAGCCCAGTCGGTTAAGCACTCGCCTAGCATTTGATTGGTCCCAGGTTCGGGACCGAGCATCGCCAAAATAGCTGCCGACCTATAAACGGCCCGTGCAGCCAAAAATTTCCGACGAATAATACCCCGTGTAAGGGAGTGCACGTTAAATATCCTTTAAAGTCCTAACGCTGCATGTCGCCCGATACGATGTAACGGTTGCGTTGGATGCCTGTTCCGGTGTCGGCTCGTCACTTGACTGTGGTTCTAAAATACGACGCCCGTCGCCAACAGCTCTCGTGCAGCTCTAGTGCGATGATAATTCAAAATCTAACCTAACCTTACCAGCATCTAATATCACATTTGAAAGGAGTGGATCCTTCATTTACAACTTGAAGAGTGTGAGTTTTGCAATCACGCACAGTTCACATAGTAGAATTTATAGTTTTTAAGTATGTATCGATAATATTTTACAGTATTTATATTAAGCAACAATAATAGGAAACGATATCATAATTTGTCGGTCAAATGACAACCACGAATGTGCAAATTCTAGGGATGGGAGATTTTTGAAAACATAGGCTTATCAGTACGAAATTTTCCATCCCTGTGTTTTGCACATTCGTGATTTTGTTATTGGACCGACGAAAAATCGCCATTTGATGTCGATTTAGTATTGCAATTCCATAATATCAGAATATGTTACTTGCCCGCTTCCACACAACATTTGTGTGGAAGCGGGTAAAGGGAAACGGAACAGGGAAAAAGGTGCCAAACACAGTATTTATTCTATATTAAACATTTGTACACTAAATCTAGTTAGTTTAATTTACTTTCGAAAATGTAATAATTATTTCTAAACGTTGGTAAACTAATTTATATTCAAAGATAAAATATATTATGTTCCTCACTTTTAAATGGAAGCAGAAAAATATTTCATATCAACGTACAAAGATGAAATTTGGCGTCATTTCACACTGATTTAAATTTATTTTAATTTAACATTTAAACGAAATTACGTTTTTTGAGCCTATTTTTGTGGAAGTCAAGGATTATTTAATTTTTATATAAATGGCTTCTTTCGTTTTTTAAATGTGCATTGATTTTTGCCGTGTTTTTTTTAATAATTGAAGTACTTCAAGTTCGAATGTTTTCTGACATTTTTATTTTCTAATTTCGCTTAATTTTTTGGCGCATTACTATTGCCTGTAGCATTTATAGTTTGGACTATGAAATTATGACGGACGGGGGGACAGACGGGAGGACTGCGATACATTATAATACTTTTCACTTTTTGCGTTATAAATGTTAAAATATAAAAAAAAAAACATAATCGTAAATTACAATTTTGATAATTATTATGTAAATTATTATGTAAGCACCTTAATCATCTTATTGTTATTTTTATTATATTAATGGAAGTTTTTTCCCTTTATAAATTGTTTAACACATCTTACACATGTTGGGTTGCACAGTGTTAAAACTTTTCGTTACCTACCAATCAATCGAATAAATCCAATTATCCACTCAAAGCCTTATTAGCACTTTACCCAATAATGACAATTGTCCAGAAATTTTTCCCCTGAAAATGAGCTTTCTGCTTAAGTTTTTCTAAATAAACAAAGAAGAGAAATGGATTAAAGTACTGAACAATTTTTTTTTATGATCAACTAAGTTTCACCAAAACAAATTTAAAACTTTCAAAAGTAGAGTTTTTACTTGGAAATAAAGGCATTACTAGTGTTACGAAAGTCTCGGCTAACGATAAGGTTATTTTCATAATTCAAATATTCCTCAACTTTATCAACACTAAAATTCATTATTTCTTTGTTCAATAGTATTACGCCATCGCAGTCGATAACTTAAATACTACTACTCATCCTTTAAATGAAAAGTCGTTATCTATAATGATAACTTTAAAAATACAATTATATTTATAGCAAGTGGATGAAACACTGTATTTTTATGACATAATGAAAGAAACTAATACAAATACTAAAAACTATTTTCAAAAGAAAATTAACGTGTTGATGTGGAACCACTATGCATATTTTATTGTCCTCAATCATTCATTTTTATAGATTTTTAGCGTTTCAATCTATTTCACTATTTCAAACACATAAACATTACCTTTAATATATCTCGGATGATAATTTTTAAAGAAATAATACAAATATTAAAAACTACTTACAAAATAAAAATAAACATGTTAATTGAGGAACCACTTTGCATATTTTATTATCCTCAATCATTCATTTTTATAACTTTTTAACATTTCAATCTATTTCCCTATTTCAGTGTAGCTTATTAACACATAAACATTGCCATGAATCTATCTCAGATGATAATTTTCACCCACAAGCGAATAAAATGCGTAATTTAGCTTCTACAATTGCCACTCTTAACAATCGTTGTGGGCCAATTTGAATGCCTCGCCTGCTTTCTCGATAACGTTTTGTGTGGAACAGTTTCTACTCGGAATGGGCTGAATACGGAGAGTTTTAACTCGCAACATGAATATTTATTAATTTTGATAATAGAAATTTCGTTGCAAGGTACGGCACGCGTGAAATTGGGTTGTGACACGACAATTATTATTTGAAAATTTTAGCGGGGCTTCCATTTAGTTGCTAAATGAAAGTTATTGTTTCAGTATTTCAATTATATATAAGGAAACTCCATGAAAAGGACATTTTTTTAAATTTTGAAATATTCACTAATTACGTTTTAAAGTGCATTCCAAGCTTTCAAATTATTATATTAGAAAGCAGGACGATAAAGGACATGTATTCACGTTTCCCGAAAAAGAAGATGGATGCCGTGTGGACAAAAAGATTTGTTTTCTCGGCAAATTCAGCCGCATTTGAACTAGTTGGAAATCGACCTTGATAAGCGTTTGAAAAACCTTTCACATGTGAATAAATTAATGTAATTTATTATTTAATACCTAATTAGCATTCTAGTTGATAAAAAATATTAAATTTATTACTTTACACACTTTTACTTTAATATATATGTTTATGAAACTTTTAGTCATTTTCTTAACGGTCATTCCGTAACGTCAAATGACAATTAATAACTTAAACCATGTTACATAGGTAGGCTGCTCTAAATTATAATTTACATAAATTATGTACTATATTTAAGATATACATTAGTTTACAAACTAAATGTATTGTTTATTTACAGAAATTTTCATTTTTAAGTACTAGGATTCAGTCGTGGTTGCAAAAATGTTATTCCGTCACGCAAAAAGAAGTTAATCAAAAATAATGGAATATACATTTTCAAAAATTTCAACTTTTTTAAAATCTTTTAATCATTATCAGTAATATATAAACTGAAAAAAAAATTCATTTGAAAATAGTTTTGTGGTTATTGTTTTATTTTTTTTTCTACACTTCAAAATGTCATAACGCATGGAATCGCCAATTATGCATTGCATAACTATAAAACTATCTTCGACAAAGAGAGCAGCAGAACATATTAAGTTAATACTTAATACATTTTTGTATTTCACTTTATTTGTCAGTCTTGAATTCAAGACTTGCATTTAACTGCACTGCAAAAAAAAATCGACAGGATTACACAGCACATATTGGGGTTATTTCTTGTGTCTCTTTCAGTGTTGTAAGATTTGTTTAATATCAAAGTGATGTTTTCTCGAAGTATGCAGCATCTCATTAACAACTTAGTTCAATGGCGTTTAAACAGAAAAAATTTGTATTTTCAATCATTGAAAGTGAATCAAACGTTTTCGCCTGTACCACACACAAACTTTCACTTCCTTATGTAAATCCGCAGCAAAATACTTTTACATTCACTCCGCGATATTCTAAATTAGGAGATTTTTTTAGTCTCCTGTGCTTTGCCCTGGTGCTTTTGTATGCGTTTTCTTGTTAAATAGCATGATTCTGAAAAAAAGAAATATTTTTTATACAAAATACCGTCTTGAAAAAACATCCCATCGGCAGGAGGAGTCTGAAAAAATATAATTGAATGTTTAAAGTTCATATTTATAACTAATTATTTAAAAATGAATTGCTATTATGGAACAAAACCTTTTCCTTCCTAAACATTAAAAGGTTTACTGACATAAAATGTCAGAAAATGTGCTGCCAAAATCTACAATTAAGATTATGAAATATTTTCTTTTTCTCCATATAATCATAAATTCAGAAGAAAATCCCTCAGCTTTATTTAATAGAACTAGAAAATATATCCATTCCAAGTTTTGCAATAAAAATCCCTAGGGAATTTTCCTCATAACAATAGTTTATAAGAAAAATCATATCACAAAGAGAAATAAGTCCGTATTAAGATTGACAATGAGTATTTATGACAGAATTGATAAAAAATAAATCAATTTATACAATCTACTGCCGCTCCCAGCAAAGATAACAAAACTCTACCAAATCCGATCGTAAAAAACTCAATTCAATTATACCACCAGGAAAATTACCGGTTTATGGGAAAAGATCAGCAGCACGGGGCATTCGCGGTGATTGTTTCGAAGCGAATAAAACTTTGTCATTTCAATCTGAATTGCTGGAGATTCTCCGTTTCTTGCAATGGAGGTTAAATGGGATGGAGGGAGGTGTCGGGAGAAAAACAACGTGAAAAACTGTTTCGCAAGTGAAGCCCTGATCGCATCTGATATGCAGCCATACAGACAAGCAGAACTTACACCCTTGGTCCAAATTATTTTGGATGGCGATAATTGCTTAATCCTGGTAGCCTCACTTTGGTTTTTTTTTTTAAATGCTATGTTTTTTTTAATCTTTAATACAGGAATTGATCAAATATATTTATGTCACATTTTTCTTACCCTTGACCTTTGTCCCCCTATATTCACTTGCCGCCATTGCCGTATCGTCATTGTCGCCGCAATTGTCGTGTCGATTATCGTGTTCTGGATTAGCCGTTTTTGTGTTTGTCGCCAAGGGTGTGAGCTCTCCAAGGATTACCAAATATATATTGGAATACAACAACCTACAACTTTGCAAATATTCATTGTTCGCGTTTTAATTGCCTGGATTTTTAATATTTTAATCATTCGTTTTGCGCCACTTCATACTATTTTCTGCGCAGTTTTGTCGTGAATAAAGTCGATTTGGCTACTTTAAAACGGCTTCAGTATTTTTCTTGCCAAGCAACTCCATCATATTCTTTGTGTTGTCTTTTCTTCTGTTGGTTTCTTGGCGATTATGGCCGTTTTGATGTAAGTTTTCGAATCTCGCGTTGCCGTAAATTCGGTGGCTGGTGTCTTTTGGACAAGCAATTTTCCATCGGTGGCATCTATAAATGTCATGTCGATGCAGAGATTGGAGGCGATGGAGCGATCCGTGCTGGTTCTGCGAAATCTGAGAATTGTTAAGGGGCAATGTACGTGTTTCATTGATACTGCATGCGCCTTTTGCTTGCATTAACATTCAGAATATTACTCTAGCAGACTTTTTCGATGTGTTTGTAACACTTTATTACACTCAATTAATTTAATACCTAAGAATCTAATAAAAATTATCAAATATAATGATAGTTGATCAAAAAGAAAGCATTATTTGCTGCCGTCTGTGGTCTCTATCATTCTATGACTTACCATGTCCTGATCCAAAAGTAACTCGTTCAGAGTTTCGGGATTTAAAAAGGACGACAGACTCGCTCCTCCCCCCCATCCCCCCGCGACACGCATACACTCTAGAACGAAAAGTAACTTTTAATTGTTTTATAAATTACTCAACAGAATTTTACAAAAAAGTTAATTCGCTAATACTTTACTGTATTGGTCAAACGGCCAAAAAAGAACCAAAATAATCGAAAAGGCCGATGAGTCATCAATAGAGATTTTAAAAACGGTACGGTAAACCGCAACGCTAACGCTAAAGAGTTACGGTTTACCGTGTGGTTTTGCAAAATCTCTCTAGTAATCTTTTAAATGTAGAGAAGTTGAAGCGGGGGTCAAGATCAGTATAACAGGGTCTGCGAACTTGGAACGCCGTTCCAAAATATGTTCTAAAAAAAACGAGATTAAAAGTCTACCTGACTAGAAGGCTTATCTTATGCTACGTGGGGTAGTTAGGTAACCAAAATTTTCACAATCTGCAAGAGATAGCTCTAAATTCCAATTATCCAAATCATCAAAGACCGGTTCCGATTACGGGAAAAAATTCGAATGATCGGATTTTTTCGGCAAGTGTATATTTAAATTATTTGCTGTATGACTTACGTACTTGACTTAAGTCTCCTGACGCTCAAGTTTCGCATGAGGCCACAAGCATAGCGTTCCATCCCCTGCGGTCAAGTGCTGCATCCCCAGCTTGGCCATCCAAAACTGTTAATTTCCTTTATCGCCATCATTATCGCCATGTTAGTTTGGGTAGACCCCTTTTCCTTTTTCCATCACGTGCCCATGTGAGGGCAATTCGAGATGGGTCTGATGGAGGCATTCGTAGTACATGTCCTATCCACTGCCATCTTTTCTTTATTATTGTGGATGCAGGTCTACTATTCGATTTATCGTAAATTTCATAGTTTGTTATATTTTGTTTTGGCCATATTTTAAATTTTTCTTCGGCATTTTGTTAGAAAAGTGTATATTTTAATTTGCTGTATACCTATTGAAATTGAAAAAAAAAATTGGAAGTTAGGTGCTTTAATTAAATGAAACGACATTTTTACATGTTAAACATATTTAAGAAAAAACATGAAGAATCAGGAAGATAACATTTAATTTCGGACAATTGAAGTTTTACTTAAAATTGAAATAATAATAAATATCCCCCAGTATTGTAAGTCGGTTAGGCGTTCGCCTACATGCGAAAGATCCCAGGTTCGGGTCCGGGCATCACCAAAATAACTGCCGACCTATTAGCGGCCCGTGCAGCCAGAAAAAATGTCCGACGAATAATACCTCGGGTAAGTGAGTGCACGTTAAATATCCTTCGAATTCTAAACGCTGAGTACGATGTCGCCCATAACGGTTGCGTTCACTCTTAAAACAAGCGAGCGATTTTAACTCAGTCTGAGTTAATTTTCACACCTCCAGTACCGAAAATGCACTTCCCCTTCGGAGTGGATCCCTTGTGTGTTAATCCTCCGACAGGATCACTCAAAACAAGTGATTTTAACTCAGTCGGAGTTAATGTTCACTCCTTTCCAGTGTCGAAAATGCACTTCTCCTACGGGAGTGGATTTCACTCTGTTGTTTTAAGAGTGTTGAGTGCCCATTCAGGTGTCGACTCGTCACTTGACTGTGGCTCTAAAATACGACGCCCTTCGCCCTAGCGTGGCTCTAGTGCGACGATAGTTCAAAACCTAACCTCCACACTTTGTGTCCGCTCCCCGAGAGAGGCGAGCGAATCAATTTAGGGCGGCGATGTGTTTCCATTTATCTGCCAAAGTTATTGGGAATCGTAAAATGCGGCCACCTACAGCTCTCTACCCTGCCCAGAGAAGGCGAGAACTGGCCTAATCGATGAGTCTTCGATTGATACAACAACATATTGACCCGGCATTCTCGGCTCTGCCATCAATGCCCAGAGAGAGGGATGTATTTTTTTTTTCCCTATTGTACTTTCACCTTTTTTTCTCTCTCTCCATCCTGTATGGTTTTCTTTTCGGTAATGCGTGTGTGCTTTTGGATGAAAGCGAACTCCATATCGTTTTCCCAAAAAAGGTATTTCTCTTTTTGTTGCTCAGAGTACTACTGAAGCTGTTCTTTTCTAGGTTAATTGTTGCCATTAAGAATGGAGTGATGTGTTCTGGGTATTGTGTTATGAATTAACTCTTATTTGTGAGTGTTAGTATAAGGGTCAATGTTATGAAAAGTGCCATTTAACGGATGTGAAGAGGCGTTACAGGTTTGATAGTGAAATTAAATTATAATAGCCCCTATTATGTCTATTTTGCTTCTTATTGTGAGCTAATTTTTCTAAGACTGAGCCACACTGTAGATAAAAAACATTAAATAAAGCAATTTTCATTCTAATGCATATTTGTCAAGACATTATATGAGGGGTATAGAATCAAGTCACTAAATCCAAAAAGTAAAAAAGTGGGAAATCGCAAAAAACTGTTTTTAATACCTTACTATTGTATAGAGTAAAGGTGAGTACATGTAAATTAGTACAAAAATTATTCAAACTCATTAAGATAGAAATAATTAACAAAACTTAAATAGTTTGTTTGTAATTACCAAAACTAATTTGGATTTAGAGAGTTTTGATACCAACATCTGGAGTTAGATAGTTTTGACTTTTAAACATAACGAGTAGTGAGTTTTGATTCTTAATGCGGCAAAATTGTAATAAATAGTATAATTTAAAAATACGTAACTTAAGACTATTGTATGAAATAGGCCTACGATCTTTTCTATGTTTATTATTAGGCCAACTTTTAGGCTTGTAGCGTATACTGTCAAAACTAAGGCAGAAGTAGGCCTGCGTTTGTATAGATATAATGCTCTGCAAAGAAAATGAAAACTGCATATATGGTATAAAAATGCATTGAATAAGTTTTTACATCGTTTCAGTTTGTTTTGCACAGACAAATTAATAGGAATAAAAAATAGCACTGGAAATCATTGATACGTTTACACGATCAAAATTCGTTCATCGTCAGCTGCTTCACACAATAGGCTTTTTCTTGGCCAACTCCTGGTGCATCAGCTCCATTCATCACTGATACAAAATACTGCAGTTCTTCCAAGTCAAACCAATTTTCTCCGTAATGCTTTACTAAGAGCTTTTACACATCATTTCTTTTAGCACTGCTAAGAATGTTTGTTGCTGGAATGGGCAATGGAGTAATGTCTCTTGCAGTTTTACCAGGAATAAACAATGAGCCATGTCTTGCACAGTAACTAAGGTACGGGATTTCTCCACATGTTGTAACTTTGTTTAGGGTAACAAAGTTCCTTTTCACAGATTTACGTTTTATGTCAATCCTCTTGCATTTGGAAATCATAAAATGCCAACGATTTGTCAGTTTTAAGGTGCTTTTAACACAGTTCTTAATCCAAATACATTACAGTCTTTACCTACAATCTGTGGCAAATTCTGAAATAATTTTGTCAATTTAATCACGATTCGGAATTACTTCCGATCGTTTCAAAACTTTTTTAATGTTACCAAATATACTGTCGGGTGGAAGGAAAATGTGCCCCCTTACCGGGGTAAATAATCTCAATTTCTTTTATGTGGTCGTGAGCTTCACCCTGATTGGCAGATAACTAACAGATGCTGAGCCACCATTGGAAGAGAATGTGCCAGTCAAAACTCTCTAAATCCTATGGAACTAGTGAGTTTTGATTCTGACCCATACTTTTAAATGCGTTTTATAATATTTTTTTTTGCAAGTTTTGACATTCGCTTTGCTTACACATTGATGAAGGGCTAAAAAAAACTATCAGATGGTAGTAAAATCTAAATTTTTTTAATTTTTGGAGTTAGTTTTGATTCTATATCCCTCATATAACAATTCGCATAGCATAGCCGATCGACACTGCCATAATTGTTACCGATCGGACTCAACTCGTTACCAATCGGACTTTTGAAAACTTCGAAACATTTTCCACTAAGAAATAAACTCAAGATTTTACTAAGTTTTGTAGCAAAAATAAACATTACTAAGAAAAAGTAGTTTAAGATACGTTAAAAAATAATGTTAAGAAATCTATCGGTACGCGAATGTACTGTTTTCCTAATATTGACCCAGAATGGCTTGGTTGACTGAAAATACCAAACAGACAATTTGATAATTTAATATCATTAATGCCTTGCACTGCCATAAATATTCAATCGTTGCATGCATTACCGTAATAGTTTAAAAGAAAGTGATTGATTACTGCTTTTAACTATTAGACGTCCACCCAACAAAACCCAGCAACGCGCTTGCAGGCATTGCGTGCTGAATATTACTCCCGCAAATTAACTTCTCTAAAATTAATATTTTTCAGTGGCGTTCTTTGTATTCAGTGGCGTTTCCATGTTGGGGGTGTGTGTTGGGGCAATCGCAGATATTATTTACTTTGGCTTCGTTGTTGGCGTGTTGTTCCGCGCAGTTGGCACCCGAACCCATAAAGAGAGCGAGAAAAGTGCCAAGTTCTTTCTAAGAAAAACAGCGGGCATCCGACGGAAACACGGGTATTTTTGCATGATTAACTGGTCTCCGTGGACACAGGAGAGTGCTACTGACTGCAATTCGAGTCGTAAAAGCAGAGTTATGGTTAAGTGCTGGGGACATAAATTCAAATGGATTTCACTTTTTATCTCTTCCGATTAAAACCCATGATGCGTTGGAAGTGGGCGTGTGCTAAGATATATTATAACTACACTCTTAAAATAAAGAGTGAAATCCACTCCAGTTGGAGAAGTGCATTTTCGACACCGTAAAGGCATGCATATTTACTCAGACTGAGTTAAAATCACTCGTTTGGAGTGATCCTGTTTGAGGTTTAACACACAAAGGATCCACTCCAAAAAGAGAAGTGCATTTTCCAGTCTGGAGGAGTAAAATCCACTCAGACTGAGTTAAATTAGGAGTGTTTGTTTTAAGAGTGTAACTATTGTTTATTTCAAGAAAACTTGGCAGCGAACGTTTTCATAGCAGATCATCAGGTCCATCTTCACAAAATACATGTCTCGGGATGTTGTTTTTAGAGAATTTGCTCAGAATTGAAATTCTTTACAAGTTACACTCTCAGAAATAACACTTTCATTTTTGACGATTCATGAATCCTCAAGCCTCATTTCGTTAACTTTGAGGATTGTTTCGTCAAACTATCACGTGGCTTTTAAGTAAACGTGAATCCTCACTTTTACGATCGTGATTTGACGATTCTGTATCTTGATTTTGAGGAAACTGAATCTCATTGTTGTACTCACATGCTCAAAAATGACGAAATATTTCTTTAGATTAGACGACATTCAAATCCTCATAAAAATGACGATTCAAATTTCCTCACTTTGAGGAAACGAAAACTCGGAGCATTTGCCAGTAACGGAATCGTCAAAATTAAGGAAAATGTCGTCGTTTTCACTTTTAATTATTCATTTTTAAGAGTGCATGATGCGTTGGAAGTGGGTGTGTGCTAAGATATATTATAACTAACTATTGTTTATTTCAAGAAAACTTGGCAGTGAGCATTTTCATAGCAGATCGTCGAGTCCATCTTCACAAAATACATATCTCAGGTTGTTGTTTTAAAGATTTTTCTCAGAATTGAAATACTTTACAAGTTAGCTTTAAAAGTTTATTTTCCAATTATTCTTTATAAAACAATTTTGCTGATACATTGATTATAATAAAATGTGTCAAAAGTATTTGCTTTAGTCATGGCATGAATCGTAGATAATTGGGTGATATTTAAGATTTAAAAAAATCTTCTTTCGAATCGGGAGATTTTCCAGATTCAAACACTAAATTATCATTAATGCTTTATTAAATAAATTCGCTGACACATTTACTAGAATGTAATTAAACAAAACTATCTGCATGTACCTTTTCTAAAATCGCTGAGTGAGAATAGTGTGATATTTTACATAATCAAGACAAGTATTTTTCTATAGAACAAGGAATATTGACCAATTTTTCCATACCACAATAAAATATTTACATTTTTAAAGCCACAGTCTTATAAATTCAATATTTTGGTCATGCTTTTGATTTGGTATTGCAATGTATTCAACTTTATATAATGTTCAATTACTCATACTTGAAATTTTGACTAAATTTTCTTATTTAGTGTATACGAATTTTTAGAAAAAAAATAATGCCCATAAATCACTCTTTTCATTCGCACATGTCTCATACGTCACCATCCATATCCCACATACATCACGTCGTGAAGCTCTCACTCCAGCTCATTAATATCTTAAAAGAGCTCTTCTGATTTAAAACACTTGTTGTTTGTTTTGCCTCCCTTTCAGAAAAAAAAAGCACCAAATACAACCCATTTCAGAAATGAAGTCATCCATCTAAAGCCATGTTTATCTTAGCCTTCCATCAACTTCTAGCCATTTTTTCACAAGGAATCACAACATACTTTTTTCTTCAAACAATCTCTGAGAAAATAGGGGTTGGGGAGACTCGTCAGTGTGGCACACACGAATATAAACAGTTCTGCTAACCATACGGACATCCTGTCTCCAGCACGCTATAAGACTAAAGGCCGTGTCGTCATATTATCTTACCCGATGCAAAAACACTATAGAGTAAAGAATAAGATGGAGAAGCTCCTGAAGCAAAACCCAATACTAAAACCTGTTGCCTAAGTGAAGCCATTGGATCGCTTTAAGTAGGTCTTTGGCGAATCCCTTGGCGCTATTCTACAGAGGAGTTTATTGTGCACCATGCATGTCTGCGTCTCGTCTACATCAACTTGGCCACTTTCTGGCTCACCAATTGAATCTGTGATTGAGAATATGATGGAATTGCTTTTATCTTGAAAAAATTCAGACCTCTTGCTGCAATCTACTACTGCACAAAGGGTATTTTTTTATTTACAATTAATGCCTTTTGAAAATAAAATGATGTGCTGTAAGAATGAACTATTACGTTGAGTTGCGAGTTTTAAGTTTACTAGGTTTACTTGGCGACTTTCTGGCGGCTTCACTTTTTTTCACGCCAAGCAACTCCGTCTTCTTAACTTTATGCGTGTCTTCGTATTCTCTTACCACATGCACCAACACGGCTTCGACTTCCCGTTATAAAGGTTTAGGGTCGCTTGATATGTCAGGCTCACCCCAATTGCTCCGCTTTGCCTTCAAGAATTGCCTATCTTCATTAAGTCCCCATGGTACTTTGTGACATATGGCGTGTTTTTTCCCTCCAGAATCGGGTTCGTACGTGATATGGAAGAAATAACTCAAATGAGCTGGGATGGCCGTGAAAATCGGTGCTGGGGCCTGTCATTGAGAGGAATGCTGCGCTTTGAGAAGTTGAGTGCGTGGATAATTCGGAGCGAAGATTTCTGTCTTTCCTGTAAGGGAAAGTGGTTACACATTTAGGTTGTCACATTCTGGTATTTAAAAATTAAAATTATCTTCTAATTCGTTACAAGCAATTATTATGTTACAAGCGAAGATAATTGAACTCATTTATATTCTGTAATGCTTGCTGTTTAGAAAATGATGCATAAAAGGGATATGTAAGCAACAAAAATATATTGAAATAAAAGTTATAAATTTCTTTGTCAAATGTAAACGTTGAATAAGATGGAAAATACATTTAAATAGTTTTAACAGTAAATTCTGAAACAAATTAACTCAATTAATCCCTTGCGTTTTTTTGCTCGCTAAACTTAATTTGTAAAAAAAAAAAGCCTTACTCAATAATTAGTCATAATTTAAATCTGATTTGTGGTATGAATACACTTATAGTTTCTTCATCTTATACAATGTTAAGGGTGTTGTGCTAGATTTCACCAAAAATGGTTTCATACCTATTGCAACGACCATAGAGAAATATTTATAATATTTCGGTTGAACCATTTTCAGGTTTTTGAAATCGAAACCTGTAAAATGATTCAACCGAATTCCAAATGTATGGTGAAACATTTTACCCCACAGCCGTTGAAGCTACTGAAAACTCATTTTTTAGGTGAAACCTCGCACGAAATTTTGAACAGTGGTAGTTTGTTCTACTCGGGTATACTTTTGACTATATTAGCATTACTCTTAACAATAAAATTGAAATAACGTTTCACTTAGATACCACGAATCATGCAATTCAATTCCATAATAAGATTCTACCTTCCACAGCCGTTGAAGCTACACTCTTAAAACAAAAGAGTGAAATCCACTCCAGTTGGAGAAGTGCATTTTCGACACTGGAAAGGAGTGAATATTAACTCAGACTGAGTTAAAATCACTCGTTTGGAGTGATCCTGTCGGAGGTTTAACACACAACGGATCCACTCCAAAAGGAGAAGTGCATTTTCCAGACTGGAGGAGTGAAAATCAATCAGACTGAGTTAAAATCGCCCGTTCGTTTTAAGAGTGTAGTGGTAACTTTTTTTGGTGAAACCTCGCACGAAATTTTGAACAGTTTAGTTCGTTCCACTCGGTTATACTTATAGACTATAGCAGCATTACTCTTAACAATAAAATTGAAATAACGTTTCGCTTAGATACGCCGAATCATGCAATTCCATAACAGGATTCTACCTCTCTACCAATTCCATCCATCCCTACTTGCGTGTATCGTCCAACACTGGAACTCTCCGTGTTCCCACGTGGTAGGAATCTCAGCACAAAGTACTGCATTCGTATAAGGACTGCAGTTTCCGGATATCCCAGAATCCGGGATATTCCTGGATCCGGAAGCGGGTTGTGCAATCTCATTTATGTCAAGGAGGGTCCGGGACGTCAGGCAGTTGCGTGATAGGACACAAGTTCGGGGGACACGCGATCGGATTCGATGCCTCGTCGAATATATTCTGCATCGAATCTATATTCTGCTAGGCTTGTAAGGAATCAGAAAAAAGGGAACGTCTAGTTGCCTTCTACCGTGTTATTTTTTTATTGATAGGAATTTGTTTATGTATCATAAAAATTTGCTGATTTTTTTTTCTTTTTAGTTTTTTTTTAATTTCTAGTTTTATTTTTTAATAACAATCTACTTTAGTTCTAGGTTGCATTTGTATAGAATTGGAATTGTTTAACAGAATTGAATTACAATTGAAGTTTATGTGCAAAATTGTTTCATCTATTATATAGACAGATTAGTAGGTGGATAACGCTTTTAAAACGTGAGTAATTTATTTGTGAAATTAAGTTATCAAATGATAATGGTAAACGGTAATCACATCATCGCATAAAATAAACCAAATATAATGTAATTTTATGAAACAAATATCTAATTATTAACAGTATATCATTGGAAGTTTAAAAAAAAAATATTGATTCAATTAAAGGCAAAAAAATTAATTTTTTTAAAAATATAAAAGAATATCCGTAACTTTAAAAAACGCACCATAATCGCATTTATTTCATTCATTTGAATTTTTCAACTAAACTATTTTCTATGAAAACTTAAAAAATATCCTTTATCTAAAAATGCATGCTAAAGACAATTAAAGGCGTTTTACTTTAAGTATGAACTGTAAAAAATTATCTTATTACTAAACATATAATCATTAAAGTAATATCCTTAGTATTATTACATACCAATTTCAATGCAATTTTGGCGATGGCAAACTGACTATTTATTTTGACATACGCTAAAAATCTGAAAATTAGTGTAACGTAAAAAATTCCTTTGAAACTAATTCAAAGAGTAACCGTAACACCAACTAAAAAGGTATTTTTCAAAAAGAACGCACCTATCGGTATATATACTCTTTTCTTCTCGATCCAAGGAATCGTGCTGGTTTTTCGGTTCGTGCGTGTACAGCTCGTTAAACTTACGTTACCCGCACCGCTCGGATGATTTAAGTCTTTTTGCTTCTTGAGACGGCCAAATTGGCGGACGGAAAGTAGTAAATCTATTAAAATACATGGCAAACATTATTGGAAATGGGTTATAACTACAGGTCGTGAAGCTAACGTGATTCTTTCCCCTTAATTATGCTTCTTTGGAAGATTTAGAGTGGTTTTAAGAGTAGAATAACGTATGATGTCACTTCTATGTTTTGGAGGTTTTGTAAGAAATTAACTGCCTGTTTTGGAATATTAAATTCTTTGTTTAGCATGATATTTATAATGGTAGATCGATCATTAGTTCACAAGGGAAATCAGGCGGAAATTTATGATTGTTTTAATGGTATAGTTTGTTAGAATATGTTATTGTGTTTCAGAAGAGCTAACTAAATACAGACTTCTTGTCAGAATACTTTTTATAAGTTACAATTGATGTTTATTACGTTTTTGAAAGAGTTTTAGATAGATATAATCAGCGTATCGAAAACATTGTTTTGATTTTCTCTTTTACATTATTTACTATGTTTTAGGATTTACAGGATTTTAATCTTTAAGATGGTATATTTGAATTAAAAACAATTTAAAGCTAATTAATGAAAATACGACTTTTGAAACCAAAACAAAACTTCAAACTCGTTTGTTTGAAAGATATAGAACATCTTAAATAATTAGTTTCTACAATTTTAATTCTTTGTTTAGGATTGTATTTGCAATGGTAGTTTGATCATTAGTTCACAAGGGAAATAAGGAAATAATTAATGATCTATGATTTGATTTTTTTTATCTGCATAGTTTGCTGCAATTTATGTTTATAGCTTTTTGTAGAGTTTTAACTAAATATGTGCATCTAATCGGGAACCTTGTTTAGTTTCTTTCTTGCATTATTTACTAAAGATACAGGGTTATTAGGATTTTAATCTTTAAGAGGACATAATTGGAGAAACAACGATTAAAGGAATATTGATTTGTAATATAAATAAGAATGTCCAAAACAAACCGAATTTTAAACTCGTTTGGTTAAAGCGCATATAACGTCTTGAGTAATACATTTCAATGTTTTACTAAAATTATTTTTTCAGACATTATTAAATATCCTATTAAGTTACGTTGAATGTGGTTCTAAATTACGACGTCCGTCCCCAATAGCTCTTGTGTAAGCTTTAATGCGACAATAATTCGACATTGCCGTATAAGTTGCAATCATATGTGTGATTATGCTACCTATAATCTCAAACAACTGAATATAATCTACATTTTGTATTTCAATATGTTGCAATAATTTATCAATGCCTTCCCGTAAACCATATACTAAAACCATTTAAGACAACATTAAACGTTTTACAAACATCCGTATTACAGCACGAAAATTGAGGAATAAACGTGAAATCTACTTCAGCACTTGAAAACTCATTAAGCGAAATTAGAAATTCCTCTTTCATTGTCTATATAGTCCGGGAATTCTCTAAGTACGCCGAAATTCCAACCATAGTTCCTCAGCCTGTTCACACATCGTGCCAACAACCATTTCTTGTCAACAAATAGATAATGCAATCAACCCTCTATTGTCGACGCTCTCATAAAGAGGAATACAAGAAAACAGCGGAGCTAATATACCAGAAGTAAAGAGCTTCTCCAATTTAGAATTATCGTGCCCAACCTCGTCTTTAGATTAGAATCGCTAAACGTACAGAGGAGGAAGGTCTCCGCACAAGCATCTTTCTTGTATTAAAATGCTAAAGTGAGGAGCTTAGAGGGAAGTACTTACATATACCTTTCATTTACAATTAGCGGTATTAAATCTTGACTACCGAATATGAGGACCTGACCTCGTCTTAAGATTAGAATCTCTAAACGTAAATAGGAGTCGGGATACAGGAAGATTTCCATGCAAGGCATCTTTCTTTTACTAAACTATTATAGGGAAGGGACCTAGAGGGAAATGCTCTTACGTGCCTTTATTTACAATTAGCGGTATTAAATCCGACTACCGAATATGAGGATGGTGCATTCTTGGCGGGTCTTAAGGGGTCGAATTCGGGAGGAATGTCGGTATGGGAGGACTTTTGACATCCGCGTCGCCCCATTTCATAAAGGCGATTAGGCCGAGGCCTCACGTAAACACCATTAAGGCCCGCACGTTCTCTTAGCATATCGTACAGGACATAGGGTTGAATATTGTGTTGTCGGGAATGAAGGGGTTGGAGGGTACATCAGGAGGAATGACGAGGAATGTCAAGGAAAATAATGACATCCTTTATTTACCTAATACAGGGTGGTTATAATATAACGCTCGTTATTCGGAGTGGTCTGTAGCTTGAAAGAATAATCCAAATGCATCAGAAATTGAGACACTAATCAAGAAGGGGGGAAAAGAACGGAATCATAAAAAATACAGAATCCGAAAATATAATCATAAAAAAGAATAATCATTAAAAAAAAACTCGTCCCTTGACCAGGGTTCTAAATTACGAGGCGTCGTCAATTATGGCCAATTACGGCCAACATGGCTAATTACGCCTCGTAATTTAGAACCTTGGTCAAGAGACAAGTTTGTTTTTTATGATTCCATTCCTTTTCATCCTTCTTGATTAGTAAGTTTCCCAATTTTTGATGCATTTGGATTATTCATTCAAGCTACAGACCACTCCGAATAGCGAGCGTTATTTTATAACCACCCTGTATTTAGCATAATGCATTAGTAGTACCTTCATTTCGATAACGAGAAAACTTCACTTCAATGGATTGATAAATTCGCATGCTAAATGGCACATTTGTGGAATAAGTTTTAAGCTAACTTAATCAATTTACAAACCATGCATTCTAATGCAAAGTAAAATTAGTTTTAAAAAAAAACGTCTTTTTTTAGCGCACTTGGATCATTGGACGTACTTGATCTAAAGTGTGTTAATTCCTCTGGTTCCTCTGGTGTTAATTCCTCTGTTGCCAATAAATGTTTTTTTTTTCGTTACAAATGCGTACCAAACGTATCACTCCATAATCTGAACATTATGGCAATTGCATAAAAATTTTATTCTTATTTAGCCATAAATTATGCATTTAGAATTTTATTTTCATTTTAAGTCGCTTAATATTCAATGAAAAATTATAATATTATTTGACTCCCATTCCTAAAAGACAGTAATAGGATAGACCTCTTCCTTATAAATATCGCGTATTGAATTTCCTTGTAAAGTTCGAAACATCCTTTTGTAAATGGGCCTTGTGGAATTTTTAGTTTGGGGTTGTTGTTGAAACCGTTTCGAGAAGATGTTTATGTTTGAGAAGATGGACGGAAGGGATAGAATCGTGATCTGCTTTGATCTTCATATAGGAAATAGGGATCGATCAGACCTTAAATTAGCAAGTTAGTTCCATTGAAGTGATTTAGAAGTCCTTATGGGGTCGATTTGTATATTTTAGTTCAAAACTATTTCTTTAATGATACCAGAAGCATTTGGGCATTTTAACCTTTATAGGCTGTGGTATTGTGACGGTGCAGTATTTGGCAACGTTATGTCTGTTTACAGCTCGTTTCATAAAGAGTGATGTTAAGATGTGGTCGAGTGAAAATATCAAAGCGAAAACTACAGAGTCGAAAGTATACATGCAACAGAAATTCCAATATGTTTTTGCTACTCGAGTAGCTTCAATGCAACTTTCATTCCACTAAACAAACCACAAATTGATAGAATTTTAAAAGACTTTTCATATTTCTCACAAGCACTACTTGTTTCAATTCAAGAGTTCTATAGTAGGGTAGAGGAATGACTAGTTCTGAGCTGCCATCGGCAGCCATGGTTTACTACGGATCCCGAATAGAGTGGAAAAGAGCTAGATAATTTATTATTTTAATACTGAGAAAGGAAGTACACCCAGGGCAAAGGCGGGAATCAAACCCACACCTGTTACAGCCTGTGGTCTGCTAGCGTTATGGCATGCGATTCAAACCACATGCCACCCTATATTGTCTGCGTGTTGGTCCATGGTGCTGTTCCCAGGTTCAGTCTCTATCCTTACTATAGATATCTTTGGATTGAACTTGAAGGAGCTTTAACTGCGGATTGGTTTGCTACCGTGATTCTTACCGTCATGCACCGTATTCTTGAAGGCTGCTACGTCACCTGTTTTAGCTTGATGCGCTTTAAAATCATAAAAGGTGTGTGAGTTAATCCCTGGAATTGTCCCGGACTACCAGAAGTCCAATGCAAAAACAATAATCATTTGAATCTAAGTGGTATAAGTTACTGAAAATACATCTGCAAAAAATATTTGTCCCATTTATTTAAAGCATTAAGTTATTCATAATTTTGGGACCATAAAACTTTTTTCTCGCATCGTTTCCAAAAATTAATTTAAAAGGAAATATCCTTAAATTACAAATACAATCCCTATATTTTCTACTATTCACAAAAAAGAATTGTTTAAAAGATTTCTCTATCCGTAATAAAGCATTTGTATATGAATTTTTTTTTAAATATGTTGATTAACTTTGTTAATAAAGATAAGTAAAGCATTTGAAATTAATTTTTACTGTGAACTCAAAGTTCAACAAGTGAATACATACTTTTAAACTCTTAAATTTTGCAGGAAAAAATGATTCCGAAGATAGACTAAAAGTAGACAGAATTTTACATTTCTAATCCACTGAGAGAAACGCTTAGTGGAAGCAACAAATCTAGTTTTTGGCTGATCCAATACGAAGATGGAAAACATTACATTTCTATGCAATTTTAAAGACGATCATGGAAGTGAGCAACGTGTTTTTTTTTTCACTTAGACGTGCTAGGATTTAATATTTAGGTAGCAGATAGTGTTGCAGCACATGGATTCAATACATGAATCAACCAGTATATTTTATTTATCTCGTACAAAAATTCAACGTTGTAAGGCAGCTGGAACCATTTCCTATTCCATGCTTTTCAATTTTGGTTGAATTTCTTATTCTAACCGTCAGTGAATATATAATATGTTGGAAGTAATCGTTTATGTTTTTAATTGATGTTTGTGTAGACTTTAATGGAGATTTAGTTTTTGAAGAGAGAAAAATCGTATTAAGCTAGGGGTGTGAAACACTATACGATTATCACTCAATGTAGATATTTGGTATACTACTAGAATAGGGTTAATCTTTTAAAATTGTCTAATTTTAAAATTTAAAGTATGGATGAGCCAATAATAAATGCAGCTTCATAAATATTTTAAAAAAGGATTTTCAGTTAAAATTTAAATTTTAATCTAATGTTGTAAAAACAAGTTTTTACTTCAGCCTATTTGCGTATCCCTTAGAGGGTTAAATAACATATTATAGTTTAACAAAAAAGTTTGGAACAATAAAGACACTATTATTTAAAAAAAAACATCGACTTATCAGGATTTTTTAATTTGAATTCTCCTCCTCCAACAAATTTCTCACCAACTCAGCAAACGACCCGCTACAATGAATGTTTACCCTCGCCGAAGAAAGAATTTTGATTTGCTTCAAACTATGCGCTCTCTTTAAGGCTCGAGGAAAACTTTACCACATCTTCGCTTAACGAGCGACAAAGAAAACGGAAAATTAGATTAATTGCCATTCTTTAACGAGTCTTCTTCAACACCTTTACAACATTGTCAGGAACTCATTAGAAATAAAAGGACTTAACTATACGCGGTGTGCTTAATTACTCGAATTTGATGTTTTGTTCGTTGTCTGGGGAGGGGGTCCTCTTTGGAGTAATTATTACAGATAAGGAATAACTATGATACGACTTTTATATTTAATTTTTCTTCTCTTCACACTTACTAGACCGCACAGCTATAAATGACATAAAAGGCTGAATTTTGGTTTACTAACTGATTTATGTGGAGTGTTTGTTGGAAAATTTATTCAACTTAAAAATGAAAGTTTGCTACTTTTTTTAGGCTTACTTTTTATTTAAATTAAGTTATTAAGTAGAGCTACTGTTTCGAAATCAGAGTATGAATTAATTAAACAGAAAAGCTGTTTTTAAAATTTAGCTAAAATTAAGGTTTTAATTTTACCGACTCTTAATCAGGGTAACATTGTAAGAAGATTTGCTACATTAAAATTCAATAAAATTTTTAAGCTTTTTTTTTATAAATTGGTAATTAAATTAAAAAAAATTATACCTTTTAGACAAATATATTTTTAAACGCTTTAATACTGTTGCATATAAGGGGAAGATACGTACTCTTTATTTTAGGAGAATAGCCTTTTATGAACCCGAAACAATTAAACTCCTTTCTAAACTGTTGTAAAAAAAAGATACATGTAAATGCTATTCATCATGATTTATAGTCCGGAACGTAAGTGCTGAAAATTAAGTTGCGAACTTTTCGATTAATGTACATTGTCAAGTTTCATTAAATGAATATCATTGCAATGAATATAAATTATACTTCAGCGCAGCGCCCATTCATATTTTTTAATAACTGCGACTTGGAACGAAAACCAGAGAGTTGTTAAAAAGTAAAATATAGTAACTTGGGAATGCCAATGATAGATATGGAATCGGGTTAGGAAAAGCATTTCCAACCCGATCCAGATTTTTTTTCCAGTTTTTTTTAATCTCGTAAAGGTTTAAAAATTGACAATCGTAATAAACCTTATGACTTTTAATAATAGTTTCAATAATGTTTAATATTGTAACATTGATGCAGTTAGTGATTTTAATTTCATTGCTATCATTTGTAAAATTAGGGAGGACAAATTAAGTCTATCGTTGGAAAAATTAAGCAACAAATTTAGCAATCGTTGATTTTTGCCGCATATCATAATTTTTTGTGATGTCAAATAAGAATTTAACATAACGAGCTCAAATAAAATATTTTTCCCTTTTTTTTTAACAATTGACATTTATAATTTAAATAAGTTAGATAACGATGTCACCAATAAATAATTTGTATAAGATAATTGGATATTAAAAAATTACCTTTAATAAAATTTAGTTTGTTCTTATCTCTTTTAACTAACGCTTTACTAACGCAGCTAACTTTGAAAATCAATTTTTTACATCAACGGTGTTATTATAGAAACAAAATACTTATAAAACAAATTGTTTTTACCAAGGCTTCTTTATATTTTGCTTGAATTTAAATAAAAATATTCAAGAAAAATTCAATCAATAACATATTTGGATATGTTTGTTTATTATCTGCTCATTACGCAAAGGAGACTATCACTAAGGCTTCCCAAACACTGTCCAAAAATCTATTTCAAAATAAAAAGTACTTCATACTCGCCTGATTTCAAAACCTGAACTGTATTTTATGTAAAATAAATCCAAAAATGATAATATTTCTTTAAACGCGATTCCTACGATGCAAAAAATTAACTTTTTGAAGGATTTGATGAAATGATGTTTTCGCGTGACTGTTACCAGTAGTAAAGAATGCAAACAAACGAAATGTATCGACAGAAATGTTTTTCATTTGATAAAGAAGAGTTTTAAACGCATTTTATTTACTCTTTTACTTTTTCCTTTAAATTTCAGTTAATTAAAATAGTGGAACATTCGAAAGAATTTTTTTAATGAAAATATTTTTTAAACAAAGATTTCCTTGAAGCACAACCTCATTTCATAGATTTTTTTAAAAAAAATTGTTTAAAAAAGAACAAATTAAATTTAGGGTAAACTTAACCAGTAAATTAACGCTTAAGCATAATTTGTTTTAAGAAAATTCATACATTTTAAGAAAATATAGCTTTTAAGTTTGTGAAAATGTGAGCACATTTGTCATTATATGTAAATTCTACAAAAAAAGGAGAATTTATATTGCGTTGATATGGGTCTTTTGGGGGTCAAAACTAAAAGTGGTACAAAAGCCAAGTGAATGAACAGTACTTTTGCAAGTAAATGAACACAAAAATTTCCAGTCAATAAACATGTTGGATTTTAATTAATGACCAGGACAACCAATCAGATATCAGATAGCTTAATACGAGATGAGAGGAAGTCAGTGTTGCTAATACATCCAGTGGAAAGATTTTTAATCCTTACTTTTTAAATGTATTTACCAGCTGTTCATTCACTGGGGCCTGTTCAATGTTCATTCACTGGTCAGTCTACCCTAAACTCTTCAATGATTTCTTCATAAATGCATTGTATTGCCAAGATGAATTTTTTTTATAAATAAACGGTTGCTTTGGGCTGCGATCATTAAAACTTAAAAAAATAAAAGTGTAATTAATATTTTCATTATCCATTTACAATTTAATATTTTAATTGACATTAATCGGGTAAAAATATCGAGATTTTAAAACTTTGTTTTCAAAGGGTTTCTTACGTAAAATTTATTCATTTTTTTCGTCATAGATTTACCCAAGATAACAAGGATTTATCTTATATCAACAATGCACTCTACACTCTTAAAACAAACGAGCGAATTTAACTCAATCAGAGTAATTTTCACTCCACCAGTCTTGAAAATGCACTTCTCCGCAAGGAGGGGATCCTTTGTGTGTTAAACCTCCAACAGGATCACTCCAAACGAGTGATTTTTACTCAGTCTGAATTAGTATTCACTCCTTTCCAGTGTAGAAAATGCACTTCTCCAACTGGAGTGGATTTCACTCTTTTGATTTAAGAGTGTAATTTAATGAATATGAATCGGTTCGTATTTCGTATGTTAATGTTTCAAATATTAAATTAGTGTTGGACAAAGTTTAATTGCTAATTAAATATCTATTAATTACACTTTAACTGTCTGTAGAGTAAATAAAATGTTGATACATCAATTTCTCAAACATACGAAAATTTAATCCTTGTTTATAACACATTTAGTGTATAAACACTGAATGTGTAATAAAGTTTAATTTTTATTTTTGTTTTATCTTCTTAACGCGACAGCTACCAGACATCCAAACTACAAGAAAATATATTATAATTTATGTGTTATATAAGGTGGTTTTTTTAGTAAATAATAAATTTAAAAATAATTAGTTTTGGTCCTTGCTTTGAAGAAATTTGAAATTGACATGCGAAGCCCATACACTCAAATCTACGCATTCCTTGGATACAATTTATTTATGAAATATAAAACTATTTTATTAAAAGACGGAAAAAACCTTAGTTTTTGTGGACACACTGTCAGTAAATGAAATTTCAGATTAAACTTCATATGTAGGTATCCCTTTTTTTTTAAGTTACGAAAAATGAAATTAAATCGGAAAAAAACTTTCATATTTGCTATTTGGGGAACACAAAAGTAAACAGAAACTTAGATTTGTGTTTGTATTATATAATTGATACACCTAAATTTTTTTGTATTTTATGTCGGCGTAAATATGCATTCATAGAGGACTTTCCAGGATTTCGTATGTAATAGCAAAGGAAAATAGTATAAATTTAGTTCTACATAAATAAATGTTTGTGTTGAAGAATATTTTGTTGGCATCTGATCTTGCCTTTTGATGTACACACTTTTCTACTATATATACACTTTAATGCATAGAAATTGACGATATAACTTTAGAAAATTTCAAACTTAAAAGAAAATATTAACGAATTCCCAAAACATAGCTTGATTCTTAACCTTTATTTATTAATGTAAATTTTAGAAATATTGTGTCAGGTAAAATGGTATTCATTTCAATACACCGTACAGAAATGTGGGTTACTCCAGAAAGAACCAAATTAATTCAAATTACCTAATCATGTACTGTTACAAAATCTTTTACTTGGTTTCACCACAGAAAAAAGCTCCTCGAAAAGCTACAACGGCTGTGCAAGTGAAATCTTTTCTTGTGTGGTTAAATCTTTTTTAACTAAGAACCATTTTTTGGTGCAATCTGGCGTTAAATTTTTGACAGTTTGTTTATTATATCATAATTATATTCAATAATCATATTTAATAATATTTAATAATTCTATTTAATTTTTTAATAATAATATTTAATTTTTTACTAATAATATTTAATTATTTTTAATAATAATAATAATATTTAATAATAATTAATTTTTTTTATAATATTTAATTTTTTTTCATATTAATATTTAATTATATTTAATAATAATATTTAATTATATTTAATAATCATATTTAATTATATTTAATAATCATAATCCAATATATCAATACTTGTCAAGTCAATTATTTTAGATAATCAATTGCATTCAATACTTTATTTTTAAATGCATTTCATTCCCCTATAAATATAGCAAAAACATCCTTCCATCCTCTCCGAGCACATTAATAAATGACCCAGCAATTAAAACTTGACCACATTGACCCGTGAAAAGTTCACTCGCTAACAAACCGCTATTTCCGCATACAATAAAAAAACCACCTTCATCCCTGCGCGGGGGTGTAATCAGCGAATTCCTAGCGGGCTCCCAACAAATTGTTTGCTCTCTTCTGGCTGAGGTAGTAACGAGGGTTCGACGAACCCGGGTTCAGAAGACAGCCACGAAATCGACGATCACCCATGACCCTTGGACGGGGCACCCCGACTTGTAAAACACCATTCGCTCCGTACACGGACAGAAATCCTTTTCCACCGATTCCCAAGGATGGGAAAGAAAAGAAAAAGGATGTTGTTTTCCAAGTGTTCTTTCATTTAACAAGAACTGATTGGGTTTTTTTTATTCTTAAAACCATATTTGAAAACATCCTCAATCATACTTATACCTCCATTCAGTAAAACCAGACTCTAATTATGATGGTTTTGGTTCAAATATATACCGGCTAGTCGTTTTCCAAATGCTTTGTTTAATCCTCTAATGCATGAATTTTTATTTTTCATCCCAAAAAATATATATATGTATCTTTAATACTCACACATTATGGGAAAAATACTAAAAAAAAATTAACTGCATTAGAATTTAGATAATTTAAATTTTTTAAAAAATTTCCATATGACAAAAACCAACTGCAAGATTCCAATTTTGATAACAATGACTAGAAAACTACTAAAAACATTTCAAAATAACCCTTTTTAACTATGAGTAATTTTTCAAAACAATTTATTAGTATTTAATACTAATATTATTATTCTTTGAATACTGCCAAAAACGTAATTTCACAAAAGTTAATAACCTCACTCCTTAATTTTGAATACACTTTTTACTACTATGAGGATTCTATGAGGATTATTAGTAACTAAAACTTTAAAATGAAATGTAATAGATGAAAAACAACACAGATTTGTTCTAGGAGGAGCTCGAATTTAACAGAATAAAGTGGATTATGTTTACTTGTAACCAAACGGTAACATTATGCATTAGAGGGTTAACAAGAAACTGATTTTTTTTTGACATATTTGAAACATCCTCAATCAAACTATATACCTCATATCAGTAAAAACCAGACTCTTTTAATTATGATGGAATTTAGGTGTTCAAATATATACCGGCTTAGTCGTTTACCAAATGCTCTTTTGTTTAACATGTATTTTGTTTACCAAGTTTCGTTTCTATTTCCATTTTACAGTCCATTGTAAAATCAAAATATAATAAGTTTATTATGTTTTGAAGAATTGTAGCCGAAACAATGAATTAGGTCAGATATTCTCAAAAATTTAAAGAAATTTTAAGTGTTATTAAATGTATACAATATTTCTCATTTTTGTTTAGTTGAATAGTAATTTTTTTTATTAAAGTTTAAATAGATCTAAATAATAAAGTGAATGGACCAAATCCAAAAAATACTTTTGCTTTTAATGATGTAAACTACTGTTAAAATTTTACATCTTTACGTTACACGCTGAGTAATTTCACTTCAAAAGATTTTTATTTTAACCCTTTTTCAGTACCCAATGACAATTTGGAATAATCTATTTAAAAAATAAATTCTGATCGACTATATTCATTTATGACATCAAAAAGCACGTCATTCAATTCTCCAAACTTTTGTTTATTAATTCCCAATAAATATCAGCCCTATTATTATTTTTTTTTAAAATTATGATAGCCGAAAACATGATGTACAAAATTGCATCACTAGGACTGAAAGAGTTAACACTATCAAATTGTGGAATTTTATCATACAATATACGTTCTTTAATAAAAAATATAATATTACAGTTTCAAACATCACTATTTTTTTTATTGTTGATTTTCCGTGCATTAATGCCGAATTAAGATCCTTATTAAAATTCTCAATGGTCACATGAATCATAAAATTGGACTATTAGGATTATTTTTTGACTAAAATTGACTATTTGTGTATTTTTCTTTTGGAAAGAAAAAAAATCATCACTCTGAAATACAACTCTTACTAAGAAATAACACGCAATCTCACCACACTTTTTCTATCGCCTGGTTGTAAAGGCTGAATCCTGACATACCCCTTCATTACAATGGGCCGTTCACAGTATTAATCGTGAAGAAATACGGCTGGAAATCTTCTCAAAGCTCTTTTTATTATTACATTTGTTTGTGGTTGAACTGGCAAAAAGGACTTTCATCAGGTGCAAAAATGCTGGTACATTAGAGTGGGACCGATATTTCATGATTTTGAAGTTTGAGGTATGAATGCGAATGAAGGGTTGGGGTGTTTTATATGTTGTTATGACAGGGAATAGAACTAGGGTCGAGTATGCTGAACTTGTTACGTGTTTACTGCTAAAAGCTAGAGAGAAAAATCTTTATGGCGGCATAAAAGTTAAGCACATTAGTATATTACTGATATTTTACATTTACTTCCTTTATTACGTAATGGAGCCTTAACCTTAACGTTTAACAGTTGACAAACGAAATAGGTAAAAAACCCACGTGAGATTAACTGCGGAGGTTTGGCCAATGTTAAACCTCACAAAGGACTTAAAGTTAGCTTATTTATTCTTCAACGAATATTTTAGTACTTATAGTAGTCATCACAATTGGGACATTGCGAATTTAAGTGTTTAATTAGTTTTAGTTTCCTAATATAACGAAATAATGCAAGTATAAATGAACTCGATTAACATGAATTTAACTGCTTTGTGCTTTGAACTTCAATTTTAGACTAATGCCCTGAATACAAAATTCTACAATTGGCGAAAAAAAGTATCGCAGTTATCTCGCCACAGACCTTATTAAGAAACAAATGCACACAGTCAATGCCCTAATAACAGCATTTTTACAATTAGAAAATTAATGTTTCGTATCAAGGAACACAACTGAGCTACCCAACAACAATTCATGGCCGTAAAGGGCACTGAGTATGCCTATTTAAAGGAACATTTCCTTCTCTTATTCTTGATGAAGATAACCGACTTTACTTCATCACTCGCTGGAGAGACTTGAAAAAAAATTAGCTGGTCACGAGTAAAAATGAAAAATGCGGCATACACGCGTTTTGGATTGTTAAAGATTACTATCACAAGAACTACCGGCTCTGGAAACGCCTATATTAGAAGGAAAAAGCAAGAAGAGATAATCACACAGAAGCATATATTTCGTGGTACTCTGAATTTCTGCTAATGCCAAAAGGATCTGTTTTTTTTTTCCCTCCTTTTATCTGCATGGCGAACTTCTTATGCCATTGTTGGGGAAGCTCTCAGCCACGCCCAAAGTGGCATTGTCTTTTGTCAGAGTCGATCATTCTTGTTGCTGTTGCCAATCGTGGAAAAGAAAGTTTGTGTCTGGGTTTGGCTATCATTAGTGCAATTAAGTGGGTTTTCGGGGGAACGGTGATGGATGCTTGCTACTAACCAGTAATAGTGTTTATGCGCGTGTAATCGTGATGGTAGAAAATATTTGTTTGATGGAAATAGTTAGATGTAATTAAGTTAAAGTTAACCTTTGTTTTTCTTTAAGGAAGTGCCCGAAACAAACGATTGTACTAATAATCAAATTAAAATTTTAAAAATCTTCATGTCTTGTTTGATCCATTTATCATGATATCGATAAAAATAAATAAGGAAACAATTTAAGCGTACTTGGTTTGAAATTACTTGCAATGATGTTCGAAAGGAAAAGAACATGATTGGTTTTTTAGGGTCGTCGAATTAAAATTTATAGGTGGCCAATTGAATTTTAAAATTTTAGCCTTTAAACTGTCAAATTTTATTTTTGTAAATTAGTTGAATTAAGCTGATGTGAAGTTGTAAAATAAATCCGATTTATTTTGTTAACATCTGTACATAAAACTTTATTTTACTTTTAAAAAAACCACACGGGCTTCTATTACAATAAATCAATGTCTAAAAGTAAAACTTTTTTTTTTTTGAAGTCATACCACTAAATATGTACTATGATGGAAATGTGATAAGCTATCATAAAAAAATATAATTACCTATTTAACTTTTTCAATGCAACTGTGCATTCTCTTTACTAAATAATAATTGACATAATAACAGACAGCAAGCGAAACTCGGGACGCTTTTCAGAAGCTTCGACGGAAAAGTGCCCTAGAGGGAAAAGCTAAAGGTTCGCTGAAAGGCAATAATAATCGTATCGCAATTTCAAGGCAATATAGAGAGAGAGGAGAAGGGAGTAGTAAATGGTCGAATAAAAAACTAAATCCAGTGGTAGTAACGTCAGATTGCTAACCGAATGCATTGTCTCACGGCGTTTATAAGCGCAAGTAATGGATTACAATGAAAGCGACTGAGGTCCGTTTCAGAAAGGCTCCCCCCTGAAGTCGTTACGATTATTTGTGGACGTTTTAACGGCTCCCCGTCCGAGGTTTCTATGACGACGGTGCCTTACAGAAAAATAAAATCTTTCACTCGTTGCTCGTTCCTTCTAGTTTCGTATAAAAGCTTGGGTTCCATACCGTAATGTTTTCGATGCCTTCCTTTGTCATCTTCATGTCATCCATTGCCTTTTGTGCGACTTTTATTGGGGGGGGGGTAGGGTTGGTAATGCCTATCTACGTCACGTCCATGGCTATCAATATTTTTTAGCTTAGGGCAAGTGTGGTTGGTGGCCATTTGTGACTACTCAATATGACAGTTGAAGATATCGAGGTATCTTTGATTTCCTTGATCTTAACCTCTCCAGTGTTACGGGCAAAAATATTCACTCTTAAAACAAACGAGCATTTTTAACTCAGTATGAGTTAATTTTCACTAATCCAGTGTCGAAAATGCACTTCCCCTATATGAGTGGATCCTTTGTTTGTTAAACATTAGACAGAATCACTCCAAACGAGTGATTTCAACTCAGTCTGAGTTAATATTCCCCCTTTCCTGTGTCGAAAATGCACTTCTCCTACAGGAGTGGATTTCACTCTTGTTTCGAGAGTGTAAGTTCTCTGCGACGTCACACTATCCGGTAAGCTGTCGTCTGTTCCAAAGAAAAGGAACGAAACCTGTTTGAGATCTGAAACGGTATAGTCGGCAACGCGTGGATACATTTTGTACTTTTTCCTCAGAAAATCCGATAATACGAATCAAACGGAAAGAAAAGCTTTTGTTTCCTTACGGTTGAGTCAACCATGGCCTTTAGCACAGTTCTATTCTTTAATTATCACCCATTTGGCAGCATCAGTTTATTGCCAAGTGCAATAAAATGTCAAAGTAAGAAGACCAAACTTTACGTTCGTTCGGACATTCAAAATTTGAATTACATTAGTAATATGTTTGTGGCCATAGAATTTCAAGCTATTTGGCGTGGTCGGCTGAATTGATGTGATTCGGTAACGCTGCAGCAAAACATTCCATTATGAACGTTTACCCGTCAGCACTATCAGTTACCGATTAGGTTATTACCACTATTAAATAATTAACGCTTTCGCTGCTTAAGATTTTTCTTGCCGCGTGACATGTCACAGAAATGACAATCGAATCTTAGTTCTTGATGCCTAGATAGTGCATGATCATCTTTAACGGTATTTTAATGTTTAAGTCTACAAACGAAATATATAATTTGTTTTAACAATAAGTTCATTTGTTTTAGAACGGATAAGTATATAATGTTCCAAATACGATATTATATTTTTACATAAATGGAACAATCTCGAAAAATTAATACACTAATTGAAGTAATAAATGAAGGATATTATCGATAAAAGAAAGAGATAATGTCTTCATAATTCTTTCATTGCTAAGATAATTGTAAGAATTCATTTTTCCACCATCTGCTAGATCAAATTAACGGATACAACAAAAAAAGGCACTTTTCACCAATGGCGCTAATAACAGAGATAAACATCAAATGTATTTATTTCTGTCACTAAACACCATAACTATCGAATTAAGTTTAAGGACTCTTAACTTCTCAATTCCACGAATTTCCATACTTTCTGGAGCGATATCTTCACGAATTAACTAACAATTTCGAGTAATTATTTCCGCAATATTGCCAAGAATCGATAAAATAAACCTAGAACTTTTAGAGAAAAAAAGTCATAGTGGCGATTTTTTTTTCCTGATTTCGGCATAGTGGTCGCTGATCGATTAGTGATTAGGGTAGACTTCTCTGAAAACGATCACGTGAACTTTTTTTTCCTTGTTCGAAAAGCAGGAGAATGGCTCGCTAATGTTCCAATTAAGTACGATTCTTTGCCCTGAGCTTCTTAATTATTTCTAACGCTATCTAAGAACTATCTGATTTATTTTCTTTAACTTTTTGGCAGCGGTTCAAAAGCACGTGTACATGATTACTGGGGGACTTCTTTAAAATTGAAATGCAATGTAGCTTGAAAATTCGTGTGAAATTGTACGGAGAATTAAAAAAAATACTTACACAATCATGGCTTATTCAACTAAATGAGTTTTATCGAATGAAACGGACGTAAAAGAACTTGTTATTATGTAGTGCAATAACTTTGTGTTTCATTTATCCTTGTGTTGCAAATTGTGTATGTTTGGTGTTTAATTGTTGATGCATTGATTAAAAAAAATCATTGTTCCAATTTGATAAATTAATCAGAAAATTTTATACAATGAGCAATTGTTTTTTGTTTACTCTGCTTAATACAGCAATCAATTCCGAGCATTACAATTACATTCAATTAATTGTAATTAAATTGTAATGTTTGGAATAATAAAATTGTATTAAAAAGTCTAAAAAAATTTTAACACAATAATTGTTTACTTTGTGCAATGCAACATTCAATTTTAAACAGTACAATTACATTACGAAATACATACGTAAATAAAAGTTGTGTCGAATTTACATGACATTTTTTCTAGACTTTCTTCTAATTATTTAAGACTGATGTAACCCATTTATGGTACTGCAATTACTTTAACTAAATTAAAATATTTTAGTTTATTGGCATATGTGAAATAAAAAATGAAATTCTTAGGAAAACTTTGAGAACGATTTTTTAACTGGAATTTGTTACTTTAATTCTTCTTTTTCATTGTAAATGTGTGAAAGTTACATAATTTACAATTTTAATAAGAAGAAATATCAGCAAAACATTTTTTACAATTTGTATTTGATAAGTACTTTGAGGTGTTTTTTTTAATATGCTTGGTTATACATCAATGCTTTTTTAATGAAAATCCAACTATATTATACATTATTTGCAATATCAATTTCTCATGCAAATAAGAATAAAAAATTATTTTAATTTCAAATAAAATTGTTTCCATTTGAAACCCCAACAACTATATATATAGCCCAGTCGGTTAAGCACTCCCAAGCATGCGGATGGTCCCAGGTTCTGGTCCAGGCATCGCCAAATAGCTTCCGACCTGTAAACGGCCCGTGCAGCCAAAAAATGTCCGACGAATAATACCCCGTGTAAGGGAGTGCACGTTAAATAAAAAGTCCTAACGCTGCGTACGATGTCGCCCTTAACGGTTGCGTTTGGTACCTATTCAAGTGTTGGCTCGTCACTTGACTGTGGTTCTAAAATACGACGCCCGTCGAATAGCCCTCGTGTAGCTCTAGTGCGACGTTAATCCAAACCTAACCCAACAACTATATATAATATAAAATATTCTACACACGCAAAACAATTTTGTTTGCCATTGGCCACTATATTTTCGAAGACATTTCTTATATACCTTAAAATGTATCCATCATTCTATTCGACCTCTGTATCACTTGGTTCAGGACACTCAAATATCGGATTGACATTTTCAGAATAGACAGGATTACGTATTCACGAGTGTGCCCCTGCCTTTCGGATAATGTTATTTTCACTTCAATTTCTAAGGCATGTTATACTGAGGAGCTCTGGGTTCAATTCCGAATAAAATTTACGTTCTGATTTTTATGAGGGAATATTTCGGAACCTGGCTTTATTGCCAACTACGTCTCCATCTTTTATGCATGACTTGAAATATACAGACAGAACAATTGAATGTTATGCTTATGATGTCATATTTATATTACTTCGAAGAATAAATATGTAATGTCGCTCACATTTTAAAGGGTAATAAAACATTTCATATATCAACAGCGAAGCTGAAGAGTACAAGGGAAAAAACCACTTGATTTTGTAGAAGGCTTTCCTCAATATGCCTCTTTGGCAATAATAGTGAGAAATCACCTAAACTGGTATAAAGAAAGCTGTTACTCGCTTTGTTTTTTCTATTCGCGGCTACCCTGATTCACGCCAGAGATCAGTAATATCGATTGACATTTGTACAGAATAGACCGAAAGAAAAACCTGTTTCCTGTCGCCAATGTCCGCCAAGCAGACACATAAGGTAAGACTCTTAACCCTTTCAGTCCCAGTGATGCCATTTGGCATCATCACTTTCAATATTTTTTTCAAAATGTTTATGAGGAGCTATGACATCCAAATAAATCATTCGTTCTTCACATTTGTTCTATCATACAAGATTTTACTTTAATCTCAATAGAACTCAGAACTTTTTTTTTATTTAGAAAATAGTCAACAGGTGTTTCTCCTGATTTTGAAGTTCACTTCAGTTCCACATATTTAAAACACAATGTAAACTATTTCGAAAATAATTACTATTATATGGTCAGTTTTTTATATAAATTTATAATTTTTTCTAATTATATGGTCAGATACCTTAAAATATATAACTCGAAGTGTTTTTAGGTAATAATATTTTTTATTTTGTTGTTTTCCACAGTTAAAGAATTTTGGCATTGTTTCAAATCGCCTATAAAAAATTTAAATCGCTTTTTTTTCTTTTGGAATTCACGCAGAGACCTAAAATAAGCTTATTTTGTGAATATCAGATGTTTCTGAAGTGTAGTAAATTTTTGGGACATAAGGTAAGACTCCTAAAAATAAACAAGTGGTTCTTCCCGTGTACTCTTCAGCTGCTATCTTCCACCTTCAACGCACGACTCAACAAATTTATTGTTTAATATCATTTATAAACAAAAGACGATGAAAAAATGTCGGCAAAAGAAATAATTGGTTGTTAAGGCAGCATTATCCATGTATATTATATCTTAAATGTAAATAAAAAATTACGCATTTTTGATTTCTAAAAAAATTAACTTTTGCCTCTTTCTAAACAAATAACACGAACCATCTAAAAATCTCAATAGAATAACAAATTTATCGCATAATTTAAAACTGATTAATTACACAAAATAAATCTACTATAAATTTTTATTTAGCTTTAATTTTTTCTGGCTTTTAAGTGGCAATGATGATTAAATTTTAGTTAAAAATGGCGTCTTACACTTTAAATTGAGTGTTAAATGTTGTATGTTCTCTTTTAATTGAAACGAAGCGCTGAATGCATTTACGTACCACACATATGTGTATCTTTTGTAGTTTGAGGTAGGAAAGTGGGTGACAGGCAGCCTTTATAAAAGATTTCACTTTTTACGTTAGAAGCGTAATGTGGAAGCACAAATCATATGAACACAAATTTACAAGCAAGAAAAACTAGATATGTTAATGGTTATAAAATTTTATAAATGATTTTTGTTTTTGGATATAACGCCAGTGACGCATCACATTCTGAAAACAATAATTCAAATTGGAATCCCTATCATATTATGGCGATACTAAGGACATACATAGATTTATAACTTCAAATAAATTCACTCATAGAAATATTCATAGGATTAGGTATTAATTTTTTCATAAAATTTGGTTTAATCCGATAAACGGTCTTGGTCATAAAACTACTTATCATTACCATATATCAGGCATCTTAAAAGAATTTCAGATTACCATTGATACATTAAACTTATAATTAATTTATGATAACATTTTAATTAAATAATGAAATTATAAAATGTGCATGTTGCGCATCACAATTTTATCCACTTTTTCAAACGCTTCCGCACGTGTTTGAAGTAAATAGTTTATATTGCACACCTGACTATTGTTTCCCTCTTCAAAAGTAATCAATAATAATAAAAGAAAGAGTATGTGTGTATGTCTGTGGATCGTAAAAGACCTACTCAGACTGCTCTAAAAAAATTCGAAATTTTTAATATAGATTTCTTTCAATACCAACGTGTGCACCTGAGGCTTATTTTTCCCATATTTGTTCTATTTTTAATAAATTTGAATTTTCTGAAAAAAATACACCACTTTCGCTCAAATTGGACCTTTTATTCCTTTCATGTTGTCATCGGCTAAAAAAAATTTAAATAAACTTTTACGAAATTATTTTAAAAATGATTTTTTTTATTTTTTTGCTGCTATTACCTTCAGAAACTAAATTCACACTATGAAAAAAAGAATTGACACGTTTCATGTGACGTAATTCCGACTAGTTTTCTCTGGGATTTTAATTATTTGTTTATTTGGTAATTTCAACATCGATTTTTCTATTGACTGAATGTATGAGTATGAGTATTTAAGCAATTAGGTGCATATTTAAGCAATTACTAAACTATGATGGTTGTTCAAGGTCATCACACTAGAGCTGCATATTAGGGTTTGATGCCTTCATTTTTTTTTTTGCCAAATACTTTGCCAAACTAGCCAAGTTATTACAAAAAAAACTGAGAGCATCTTTTCTTTGAAAATAATTTATAAACTGGCTGGTTTTGCGAAGGTCATCGCACAAGGGCTGAATGTTTGTGTTTGTAGCTATATCTTTCCCTCGCCAAATTAGCAAAAACGCGCCAAATGAGTTAAAAGGATTTTATGCGTTAAATTAAGATTTCATTTTTCCATGAATTTTATAGAGTATTTATATTTTTGAATTTCAAGGAAATATAAGTAACGGGATTCTACACTCGAGCGGAAGCAATAAACATAAGCTTATTGTCCTATAACGGATTAAATGATACATATACTAGGATTGATTTGAATTTTTTTAGTCCGTGCGAGAACGGGTATAAATTTGCTAGTTAATAATTAAAAAAAACATGCCTAACCCATTTTCTTTTTACTAGTTTGTGTCTGCACTTTTCCTTAATTTTCAATGATCTTTACTACAATGTTATCCAGATAATCTCGATTCAGTTTAAGTTATTTCATGCCTAAACCACTAAATTTACATGCATAATTTTCACAAAAAAGTCCACACGAATTTGATACTTACCATTTTTACCTTAAATGCCGTTATACTTTATTTTTGTACTTGAGTTTCAAGTTTTAAGTACTACACCGCTCACCACTTACTCAGTCCTAAAATGTTAGTTAAGTCATAAACATCAACGCAAAAAGCCTAAACGAGAACGGCCTTATTATCAACAGTTATTTAACTATTAACCACACCAAAAACGCTAAATTCTCGCCAGCAAAACTATTATCTAACGCATAAAACTCCACTTTTGCTCCCTTTTGAGTGATAAGGCAATTTACCGCAAACATGCCTCGTAATAATTTTGTTTAACTCTACCTTCATACTCGTCTAAATGGATTCCCAACACGCAACCTCATACTTAACGCTCTTTTAATATGATTACCGACAGCTACACAACATTTTGGTGTTTATGTGCCCACACAAAAGCCCAGCAATTTTTTCCCCCAGTCTAATACTTAATGAAATAAAAGTAATCAGCGAAACTGATTTATGGCATATCGAAACAGATTCAATTATATTTATTCCGCTGCAGTGGCTGGGCATTAACGTAATTTTTATCCTTTCGCAAACTTGTCGGTTTCGTGGTTGATTAGGTTTCAAAGAAAAGTGGAATGTAAATCTTCCTTGGATGTGACGGTTGTAATTTTGCCTCGTATTAGCTCCTTTAACGATGCATTGTTCATATTTTCGAGCATCAGGTGGTGAACATTTTCTTTGTATCAATGCTTAAGTTCATGAAGAGTTTGAATATATTTAACAGTATTAGTAAGTGCATTATAGTTACAAGTTTATTTTAAAAATCATGTAATTAGCTTTTTGAGCACCGTGAGGGTTCTTTTCTTAAAATCAAACTTCGATACACACACTATAATTGGCTATTTTTTTTAACTTTTTACGCAACGTGATTGTTTAAAATAAGGACTTTCAAATAACTACTAACTAATAACTGCTTTATAGTTTTGTATTTATATAAAAAATGTAAGAATTTATTTTTCCTGTAGATATGCATGTAATTCCATATTTTTTGTAATTCTGAGCAATAACATTCAATTCCTTTACACGGCAAAAGTATCTTTATTTTGAAACCCAAACTTAAAAATATAAATGTTTTCATTAACTCTTTCTTCCTTTGTCACCATTATCTGTATTTTTACTATATACATTTAAATGCATTACATTTATAAGTTTAAATGAGAATTTACGTTACTTTTAAATTTTGCGGGCTCGTACTAAAGTCGCCAAAAGTTTACAACCACCGAAACGGAATGTTTCCTATTATATACTTTAATTATGTAGACTATATGTAATGTGCAAAAGTAATAGCGGTGGTGGAAAGTAGACATTCGAAACTATAGGTAATTAGCACTATAGGTGCCCGTCATCATAGGTATATAAATTTAAACATATGGCATCTTTAGGTTGTGTACTTTAGGCAGTGACATTTAATAGCTATTACACTCCCCTAACTATTGACACTATGTCAATGGATTTTTCAAACATGAAAGTTACCTGGTTCGTGACTTTGAAATTGTGACTTTGAACTGTGTATGCCGTATTTTGTCGCCAAAAATCCTTATGAGATTTGCTCCCGCGGGATTGAAAAGTACTGAATTTATAAAACATTTAAGATTACGTATCCGGGATGCAAAAACAAGTTTATTCTTTGCCCATAAGACTTTCCTCATTAAACCAATCACAACTAA